>OY728166.1:1498564827-1498831827 GCA_963277665.1 Viscum album | reverse complement strand
AAATCCTACTCCATCACTTAATTTTTATCTTATGGATTCACTACTTTAATTATAGTACACTACTGAGAGTCTTCCTCCACTGTAGAATTTTTTTCCCATAACCTAGATCTTTGTGACCAATTTAGGAATTCTAGTAGTTATGTCATAATTTTTGTGTTTCATAGGTAATTATTCCATAAGAATTCACAACCATAAAAATGTGTTTTCATAGAAATACCCTTTAACAGTGCTAAAAAAAGTGCTGTTAAAAGTGCCCCTTTATCTGTGCTTTTTTAGCATTAATAAAGACATCCCCTTTATCAGAAATTTTTAGCATAGTTAAAGGGACCCCCTTTATCATCGCTCTTTTTAGTAGCACTAATAAAGGGGGTCTTTATCAGTTCTTTTTTTACTAGCGCTGATAAATGGTATATTTCAAAAAAACATTTCATTAAAAATAATATATTAATATTGATATAAATATAATATATATATTTTTAATATATTTTTGGTAAGTATAAATAGATATTTACACTTAATATATAATATATCTAGTGGAAATGGATTATAAAATATTTATAAAATATTATTAATTAATAATTTTTTAATTATCATCATCTACTAAACATTTAATAACAATTTGAAGACATAAAGATTAAAAAATTAATAAAAGATCTAAAATAAGTTGAAAACGTAACTCAAACAACAAACAACCAAAAATTTTGATCTGGGTATCCGTTTGAGCTCTACCACATGTCAAATCGAAGTTTGTGAAGATCTATATGCACTAGTGACACAAGGAAACCTTCTGTCACATTTTTCAAGGCCAAAAAAGCCACAAAAGTCCTCCAAAACTGAGTTTTTTGTCGAGATACCAATTTTTTTATCATTTGATGGAATTTCAGCCTCGTTTAAGGGGGTCTTTTTTCCCTTTTTTAGTGGGGAATGAATTTATTCTGAGGGATTACATTCATATCAATATTATGGATTTGAAATTTTTTTATTTCTCATAATATACTATTATTTAAAATCAACATATATAGCAATGTATACATATTTTTTTATATGTTCTCACTTAAAAATTTAATTTTATAAATAGATAATTAAATTTTTTTTAAATAATATGTATTTATAAATATATAATCCTTATATAAATAAAAACTAATATCCATTTTATTTAAAATAAAAATATATGAATATTTATATACCTATATAATGTGTGTGTGTGTATTTGTGTGCGTTTGTATTAACAAACTGATATATATTATCTGTATATTCTAACATTTGTATATACATATTAATAGATAATATTTCTAAATATATATAAATATGTATAATTATACTTACAGATACACTTATAATATATATATATGTGTCTAATTGTGTGTGCGTGTGTGTGTGTTTTGTATATATATATGTATTTATTTATTTATTTAGAAACACACACACAAAAACATATTTTACAAATGTATTTAAAACCAATCTTATAAATATACATTAATATATGAATAAATATACGGACAAAAAATATAATTAAATATATAAAAATAAATATATATAAATATCTATTAATTTAAAAATAAATATATAAATATATAGATATATAGATATATAAATATATAAATATATATATATTTAACTATATATGTGTATATATATGTATATTAATATATATATATATATATATTCGTAAGTGTTAATATAAGTATATATTAATATAAATATATATATTTTAATATAAATATATATTAACATATGAATACATATAACTATAAATATATCATTAAATGAAGAGAAAAGCAACATGGAGGAGTGGTAAAGGGTCCAAGCACGCAGGGGAGGTCTCGAGTTCCAATCTAGGGGGAGGCAGGGGCACACATGTGGGTTGATGAATGGTGGTACTAGCATTGTTAAAGGGTTGGGGTGGGTGGGGCATACAGGGGTCTCTATGGAATGTGGGATGAGTGTTTCATAACACTGTTGAAGGGGGGTTAAGCACTGTTAAAACCCTCTGATTTGCATAATTTGTTTTTATTTTTTTAACTTTTATCAGTATTTTTTTAATTCTGAAAAAAGGGATCTTTTTCAGTGTTTTTTAACTGCTAATAAAAGGGACCCCCTTTAATAGCGATTCGATTATAATCACTTTTTTAACCCTAATAAAGGCCTTTTTAGCGCTGATAAAACCCTTTTTCTAGTAGTGATTTCAAAAATACATGAATTACCATTCCCTTTCATTAAACCATCATTAATTTATTATTTAAGTGTTTTCTTGGAGCTAGGAATTTATATAAATATGTCCTCTAGTAAATTAGTTTGAAGTTCCTATTTGTCTATGGAACTAGTGGTGGTTCTACAATTATTATCTTAACTAGGTTTCAGGGGTTCTTCTTTACCAAAAAGTGCAACAATTCCCATATACTCTACCTCCATTTTTTAAATTTTTGTTCCCTATTCACTATTTTGATGAATTTTTGAATTTTAGAAACCTCTATCCCTTGGTCCACCTCTTCTCATATAGTTTTACCTTGGGATTGTCTATCTCTTTCAGAAATCGTTTCTATGGTGAGATTTATCATGGTATTCTCATCTAATTATTTTAAGTGGGGGAAGAATCCATATTCTTCTTTATTTTTTAGAATCCCAACAAGGTCCAAGAATATATGGTCATCATCCTCCTCTTCTTTCACTATAACCAGGTGAAATTGTTGATTTTTCACTTTATGTTCCTTGAGGTGTTGTTTAATGTTTGGGGTATTTTCTTCCTCCCCCTTGAATATTTCAGCATCTCCCAAAAAAATTTCCTTTACAATTCCCAGGTCACTCTTAGCCCAGTACCACTCTTTCTCAGTGACTATTTATTTAATAAGGTTTATAATGGCATTTTATTCTTACTCTTTTCTACATAGGAGTGTTGATTAGTCATTTTACCTGCAACCCTCTTCTTAATCAACTTCGAATGTTAGGAATTTTCATTCTTTGGTTATTGGTTTCTCTTTAAAATTTTAAGTCTTCTCAATGATAATTGTTTCATCCATTCCATCTTCAACTACAAACACATTTTATTTACTCAATTTCACTTTTTCTTTGGAGACTCTATTCCCTGTATCTTGACATTACAATAGTTTTTCACAACTTATCTCCATACTCTTAAATGATGTTTTATTTAACTCAATAATCTCCTCAAGATCTTTGAATTTAGTGTCATACTCCTTTATTTTCACTTCATTAATCACAATGGACTTCAACAGTTTGTCTATCAACTCTTGATGAGAACTTTTCTCTTGTAACCCTTAATGTTCATCATTCTTCTCAAGCCTATATTTTCATTTTTTATTCTAAAAATTTATTTATTCATCACATGGTGAGTTGTAGTCAGTGGCAGTCTAATAATGGTTCTAGAATTCATCAAACCTAGATAGGTGTAAATTATTCCATATAATTTATTATTATTAGAACCATGAAGAATTCAGTACTAACCATGAGGTTGAATCCTTTTGATATCTAAGATACTTAAATAATGGTGCAACATCGTATCCTTTATTTTTATGGAACATCCTTCACACCACTATAAACACCAAGTGTATAACACAAAAAAATAAGTGAAAAAATTAGATTCTAAACTAAAATCAAGAAACATAAATGAGGTAAAAATAGATTGGACCTAATCAAACGGTTCTTAAACTATCACTAGTTCCCTTGATTCCTTGGAAATAGTTATAGAAACATGACGTGCTCCAATAGTGTCATTATTTTGATGGGTTGTTGAGGTTTACAATTTTTTTAACATAACCTACACTAACTACAAAATAATATAATAGTGTAAAGTATGGGTTCAATCCCATAAGGAAGCAGAAATCCCAATGATAATATTATAACAAATTTTGGGTTTTCTTAAATTTTTCACTAAAATAATAATGAATATATACTAATTTAACTTCATTAAAATTGAACTAAAATTAAACTAATATTAAAATAAACTTAATATGGACTATAGAGGATGAATAGAGAATAACTGATTTTAGGGTTTTGATAAACCTAGAATGATTTTACTTCACTCAATAACTAAAAATAAGTAAACTTCATGAGACTCTTTGAATTAATTATTCATGTCTCTCATCATAGATTAGACTACCTAGTACATCTGACCACTATCTAAAGATGGTCTATTTAACTAAATTATAATAGGTTCAATATATATGTGAAAGGTAAAGTTGGGAAGACTCTCACCTTTCACTTATTTTAATTTCATTGGGTTTATTCCATAAATAATCATTGATATCCCTATGAGGTTTGGGAATAGAATAAAAATTATGTTCAATGTGATTCAATTTAATTTAGAATAATTCGTAAGTTCAAAAACAAAAATCATTTCATACACATATCCTTAAAATAAGAGCCACCCTCTTCTCTGAATTTAGTCAGTCATGCCTGGTTGTTTATTATCCATGAACAAACTAAGCAACGTGGAAGAGGTAAAATAATTTATTAAACTAAAATAAATTCATTGTATAATAAAATAAAACTTACATGAATTCATAAAAATATGTGTTCGGACATTATATAATGAAAAGAGGAAATAAAATAAAATAAACTATGTAGAATATCTGGTGGTCGATAACGATCTTCTTCTCCACTCACTTATGAATTTGAAACCTCAATCGAGCTAGTCCTCTCCTTCCTCTAAGGGAAATTCCTCTTGGAAAATAATTCTTTTTTATTTCTTTAATATCTAAAGTTTTGATCATATTATTCCTCTTTATTTCCTCTTTTAATCTTTTATTTCCCTCTCTTTCTAAGGGAAAAATTTTCCATGCAACCCCATCTTAAAAACACTATCCAAAAACACATTATTTTTAAAATATTATAGAATATGGGAGTTTAAAATCGAAAAGATGGTATTTTTTATTCCACTAAAACATTGAAAAGGTCACTACGCTGTAGTATTCTCATTTTAAAGATAAACCTAATCTCTCTATGGTGTAGTGGCATCTCCATTGTGAAACTCCAAAATATAATTTATAATTTTTTAAAAACCCTCAAATCCCATGGAATCACAACCTTCTCCCCATAGATCTCATGCTTAGTAGACTCATTCCATCATTCTTCAAACCACTACAGCGGCGTGACCAAGGGAATTCATCATGAGCTCCTTTAGAACCCCCAGTTTAAGAATACTAAGATACTAACAATTTTCTACCCTCCGTGGAATATATGAAACCCTACTATACAACATGCATTTCCATGATAAAAAATAATATCTTTAAAACTCTCCTATAGTGCCACCACTAGGCCATGAAACAAATCCATTATATTATAATTCAATAATTATCTAAGATATAGAGGATATAGTGTGATGATAGAACCATAGTGCAGCCTCATTCTCCCTGTTTGGAGCTCCATAGTTGACTATTCCATATATCCATGGTTGTGGTATAGAGACCTATGAAATTATACTAGTTCAAGCTTTCTCTTCATTGGACATGGTGATACAATGGTCAAGTATTTATGAAGGAACTTTAAAAGTGGCCATAGCGGGTTCTAATGGCATTGATGAAGTGGCTTGAGCTGTGTAGAGGTGACCATGAAAGGTTTCAGTGTCTTTGAAATCATTGTTAGGTATTAGTATGGTGAGCGAGGGTGGTGTGATATGTCTAAGTGGATGGTGAAAGTTGTGGTAATAGAATGATGGTGTTCTGTTAATTGGTTAATAATACTCATTTTCCCATGTCCCGCAACAAATTTATGGAGGTTTGGGATCCATTATTTAAGTAAACACATTTCATCTCTTAAGTGGTAAGGTTGGATGGTTGTTGAAGGATTCTTACCACCACAAGTGTTTCCCCGCACCGGTGATGTGTTCCTCCCACCACCACATGGATTCTCCTTTCATGCACTAGTGCACTACTACTAGCAATGTTCTCACCTAATCATTTTCTAACTTCCACAGAGGATTGAACAACCAGAACAAATCTCCCTTGGAGCTTGGCCAAATTTTATTTGGGGCTAGATATATGGATTTCCTCTGGGTTGAGGGATATCTAGGAGTGTTCCTTATTTTGGTCCTAAATTCCTCTCCATATTTAGCCAAAAAACAACTTCTTTCAATTCAAACACATTTATCAACAAATTACCTAACAATAGTCTAAAAAAATTAAACTTAATTAAACTAATTTTAATTCCTCAAATAATTATAATAATTATAATTATGAAAAAATTAAAATTAAATAAAAATAATTAATAAGGAAATTATAAATTAGACTCATCAATAGCGAACCTCCCACACAATCCAAACAAGCACCCTCCTTAAAGTGAGGCTCCATGAATAATCATGTATCTAAAACATAGAAAAGGTGATTACCTAGGTGGCGAATCAATAAACCCCAATCCACATGTCTCCAAACCATAACCTCATAATTTATAGCTACAAAATACTACTGGGGTGTAATATAATAAACAAAGAATGATAGATATAGCCTATACCCTACCTATTAGTGGGCCATAAATCCAACCTAGCACTCAGTTAGAGGATAGAATATATAGCTCAATATAACCCATCATGGAAAATTTCATCATCCTCATTTATCCACCCTAACAAATTACACATGACCCTCACAATGATCTTAGGACCCTTTACCAAACCTAACTCTCATGCTCGACCTGTAGGTCATACCTATCTATAATAGGAAGTAATACTCTCTCTAAAACCATGAAACACCATATAGGGTCACAAGAAAACATCAATAAATCCCTGATTTACCCCCATCAATAATCTAGGACCCAACCATACCTGAGTTGTCACACTGTACACTCATTCATATTCCCAAATACTTCTCCACACTTATTCTATACATGGACTACCCTCAAAATACCCCTCAGTTTTCCAATAGCTATACCCATTTTTAGTATTATCCAAGCCTCACAAGGATCACCAATCGTTGTCCATACCCATCACACATTTTTTCCTTCCCCCTTAATAACCCCATGCCAAAGAGTGACCATTCCCCCCACCTTTACATTTAACAAGTTCCACTAGGAATACACAATATGAGTGAATTCCTTATAACACAATACAAACGCACATATATTCTAATCCCAATGGATTAGCATGGATCATTAGACCCATTTCAATCTTCCTACTCCTCCCAATCAAGGAATTCCATGGTCCCAATCCTATTCATATTGCATTAACTCTGCAATATAATGGTCCATCGCCAACCATAACTATTATACAAGGTCTATTCACTTGGAATCCCTTAAATTGATCAATAAATCTCACTATAGGCCATGCACCATTCTTACCACCATTCATTTTTTGACCAAATAACACTTTAGGTTCTTTTAAACAATTATAGACATCATGTCCCTTAGAAGTGTACTCATCAGTCATCCATAAAATCTCTAAGACATGTGCATCTCACTTAATTAACTAATCAAGGGCATAAAGTAATTCCATTAAACAATTTCAAACTCACTCATCCCCTTCATAGATTTATTACACCCTAATGTGAGGAACACGTATGTAGTTTACATGCAAACACACATCTGGTTAACTATTAAAGGGACCATCAGCCTAAAAAATTTGAGTTATTATCCCGCTCCACACTTCCCATCATCATCCAAGATTGGATCATGCCTCACCATGCTTCTAATCTTCTGTACCAAATCCCAAGTCCATAAAAATTAATTATCAAATTAAATTCAATGATGCATAATCATTGAAATTTCATTAATTATCATTATGGAACTAAACCCTCAACTAATGACACATGATAACCTGAGGCATTCTCCTAGAAATTATGTGAATAAAATGATTCTTAATAATTAAAAAATTCTTGTTAAATTCAGTTGAAACTCTCGATAAATCAAATAGGAAATGTACATCAGATGAAATGATGATAAACTCGTAGTATTTCCCCTCTTTAGATGTCCTCAAGCCACTACAACATAAATCATCCTCATGTGAGGATGATTCTAAAATGCTATGGTGGAATCATTATCAAAATCCTAACAACAACGACAAAATAGAGGGATAAGAGAAATTAAGAATAAGTGGGGGAAATAAGGAAGCATCATACCATGATAGATGAAAGAAGACCATGTAGTTTCAATAAATCCAATGAGGATAAGGGGAGAGGATGATAGGGTTAGAGGGAACCCCCCCCCCTCTGGTTTTCCAAACAACTAATGAAAACACTAGAAGGGGGTAAAAAGGAAGGTGAAATAACTAAATTTATGGAACTATTAAAAAAACTATCCCCTACTCTATCGAGTAATTGGTACTTAAGCATGTAAAAATGGGCCCAATCACACAAGATTTATGGGATATCTTATGGGTTTTTAAGGATTGGTCCTATAGTTTTATATCTATTTTTAAAATGGTCCTAAACAGTATTTTGATAATAAATCTATATCCTTAAGGGTAAACTCATACAAATATAGGTCGGCCTAAAGGTTTTAGTAAACTAAATATTTATTCTAAATAATGTATTATCGTAGTCCACACATGGTCTATTTATAAAATCCTATTTTTGATTTTGATTTTGATTTTTTTAATCTTTTATATCAAGTTGTATGAATCTATTATGAAACTTGTGTCCACATCTTGCAGTATGTATGTGTGTGGGGGGGGGGGGGGAATATTCCAAAAACTCCTTCAATAGCTCTCATCACCATCATTTTCTACATATCTCTATTCTATCTCTCTCATATACCTATATTACTCCCATAATCATCATTCTACCTCCCTCCTATAACCTTTCCATCACCCTCCCTCTCATCCATGACACTCATCACCTTCCCTCTCATCATCATTGCTCGTGACCCTCCTCTCTCCCTTCGTTATAGTCATCACTTCACTCAATCCCTCTCGTATGTCCCCCAATAACACTTTCCAACCCTTCCTGTGTACCTCTTACTCCATTTAATTGAATAATACTTTTATAACACCTTAAAATTTTTTGGGAACCCTTGAAGAACCCAACTCCACAGACACAGATATACAAGCACCAGAATCACAATTTTAAAACAGACTCCAAAAAGGCTTCCCAATATTTATTGGCCTAGGACTAGGAAGAAGTCCAGCTTTACCCTAATCACCAAGATAAAAAAAACTTTTCACATATTTTTATACACAATTCAAAATACTAAATAAAATAAAAGATAGAAAATATGCACATTTAGATTATTTGGTTTTAACTTACGTCCTATATCCATGGGAGAACACATAAAACATATTCATTACTATAGAAGTACACAGAAAACAAGTATAGACTATTAATATGTAATCTTATCACAAACATACACACACACAAGGGTGGTCCCACTACCTTCTATAGAATTAAACATCCAATAAAATCAGTTGCACCACCATATAAAGTTTTTTCTCAAACTTTATTTAACCACGGTGACTTATTATACATTATAGATTAAACCACCTCAACCAACAATATCTAATAATAAAACATGAATCCCAAGTATTTATTTCTAGAAAAAAATCTGACTGTCTTAACCATTGCACTCCAACCATCGAATGTTCACACCTTCTGATCAACATGCCTCTACAAAATATTTGTTTATGATACTACTTTCATCAGATTGAATAGTATTCTAAGGTTCAACCTTTTGGTTGATTGAATCTGATAAACTAAAATATGATTCACATCCTAATAATCTTCCATTTTAATACTACCATAGTGAACCTTAGAAACTCTCTAACAAGAATCCAAAATTCTTCCCATCATGAAGTGTTCACGATTTCTTTTTCTGTTCACCCTAGTCCAATTGAGGAAAAATGATACCTCAGACTTTATTGGACTAAATCCTTTGTGAATAATCAGTTGGATTCTATTTCCCAACTATATTTCATATTTCCAAAAATTTTCCCTCCATAAGGTTCCATATGAAATGATATTTCAAATCAATGTGTTTCATTATCTCATGGAACATCAAATTCTATGAAAGATAAATGGAACTCTGACAATCATAGAATAAAATTTCCCCTTTATAATTCCATATAAGTTGCATCGCCAAGTGCATCAAACATATAACATCACTATATGATTCCATAGAGTTTATACATTCTGCTTCCATTTTGGATAAAGTTATTATAGGTTTCAACTGATACATACAACTGAATACTATCACCCTATAAGTAAACGCAAAACCAGTCACGCTCTTCTAGGTGTCCGAGATTCTAGGAAAAAATCATTAGAAAATCCATGAAATAGATCTTCTTCTCTAAATCACAAGACAATATCTTATGATCCTTTAAAATATTGGATGATCCACTTGACATCTTTATAGTTTTACATTTTGGGTTTGGCATAAAGAGACTCACAACTCCCACTGTATAAGATATGTCCAGTTGGGTGCAAAGCACCACATACATAAAACTTACTATTTTTTAATTATATATAACATTTTATATATTTTGTACCTCTACTTATGTGTTTGTTGCCTTCTCATTGGATATTATTAAGTGTCCTATAAGAGGATTTGGCATAGGATTTCATCTGATCATCCCAAATTGGTCAATTATCTTCTAGATGTCCTCCTTTTAGGATAACACCAAAGTTTCAATTTTATTATCCTAATAAATACTCAAGAAATATATTTTATTTGATTGAACAATATACATCATTTAAAAACATGAAAACAAAATTCAATTTAGCTATTGAATCCATTAAATCTCCAGACCCACCAGTAACATGTCATCCATATATAAAAGAAGTATGATGAATTAACCATATTCCCATGCCTTTTGATAGAAGTAATGATCTGTGATACTTTGATTGAGTCCTTCCATGAAGCTATTAAACTTACAATTCCACTATCAAGAATCATGTATAAAGTCATAAATGATTTTTTAAATTGAAAAACCAATACCTCATTATGATGATCTCTAAAACCCATTAACTACTCCATATAAAGTTATTCCTTCAAAACACCATAAGTAAATGATTTATTTATATAAATTTTTTATAGATGTAGATCATTATAAGAAAAAATAATTGGCACCGTCTAAATTGTTTCACACATTAAAACTGGTGAAAATATTTATAAAAAGTAATTACCTCCTTCTGTTCAAAACATTTAACCACTAGCTACTTCTTATAATACTTCATTCCATTTTATTCTTCCTTCAAATGAAAAAAACATTTTTTCTCCAATTCTAATTTTACCTAAGGTATTTTAGTCATATAAAAAGTTCTTTTAGAATTCATGGAATACATTTATTTATTTTTAGTTTATTCCCACTATTCTGAATCATTGAGTTTCACTGCTTTTTATGGGTATTCAAGTTACTATATATCCATTAGATTTAGGATGTTCAAATTGGCCCTAAAATATTGTACTAGTTGTCTAACTATATAAGACATTATCAAATAAACTTGAGAATTAGATCTTTTAGGTATTACCTCTTCCTATGTTCTCACTTCCAAAATTTTAACATCTAATGCTCAAACTTCCAAATCTTTCCCTTGAGCTTCGTCAGTCTTGGATATTTCAGGAACTTCATCTGCTGGTAGTAATTAAATAATTTTCATACTAACTTCAAAACCATCAGAATTTATAATATTTTAATGTAATGATTAACTTGAATTTTAATAGTTGAGTATTTTATCTCAACTTATTTTTCATCCAATTTCCATTCCTTCTAGAGAACATTCTCATTAAAGAGAATGTCTCAACTCCCAATGAGCCTTTGTTTGTCATCATCCCATAATAAAAATCCAAATTCTACTTACCATACCCAAATATGAATCATATATTAGACTTAGAATCAATTTTTTTATCTATCATTAACGTCAACATAGGAATATTCCAAGCTTCAGAATACTTTTATATTGATAAATTCTAGTATTTTCCTAGACCATAGTTCTTTTAATAGATTCTTTCCTGCTTTGGATGATGGAAAACTATTTTCTAGGTATATAAAAGTGTTGATTAATTTAACTTATTTTTTTTGGTTATTTTGGATTTAATCCCCATAAATATCACCTTGTCAATATTGGTATTATTCATCCTTTCTATAACTCCATTTTTTGTGTAGTTTAACGCACTATCTTCGCTATTTGGATTCATTTTTTCTAGTAATAGATTAAATAGTTATTAATATTATATTCTCCATATTTTTTAATTTAAAATATTATATATTATATCTAACATCACTTTACACCATGTATTTCCACTAAATAAATTCATTAAACACATCAAATTTAGGATTAAATAAGTAAACCCAAACCTTCTTTATATAATCATTGATAAAATTGGGGTAGTAAAGTGATCCTCTATGAGACCAGGCCACTATTTTTCTCTATATATCCTAATGAACAAGTTATAGCTTCCATAATCTGGGCTTCAGACCATTCAAGTTAAAGAAACAATTTTTTCTCAAGCATATAACTTTCAAAACTACTAAATTTTATGCGATCAAGATTCATCATAAATTTCCCTATTAAAACCTTCAGTTTTTTATCACTGGGATGATTGAACCTACAATTCCAAACCTCTAGATCATCTTATGATATGATTTTGTCCATTAAAAACCACATTTTATTCCAATTTTTGTCCTTTACTACCCATCATATCACAATGGATCCTCGATTTAATTTTCAGACTCTATTTTCAAAGATTGTTATATATCCCTATTCATCTAACTGAACAATGGAGATAAGATTATTTTGTTGTCAACAGATGTGTATAGCTCCTTTGAGTTTAAAGAAACCACTTTTCTTCATCTTGATGTTAACATCTCATTTTCTGACAACTTCTAATGATTTATAATTTTCTATTTAAACATTACTGAATCTTATGGATATATAATTAACCATATATCCTTATTATAACATTTAGTGGAAGGAACATCTATACTGGAATGCCAATAATACCACAAGAATATTGACAATGTGCAGTAAATAATTACTTTACTCAGTTGACCTAATAGAATTAAATCTTTTGGAAGAAAAATATCAAGAATTAACTCTCTAGTACCTACAATACTATTGAGGATGTAACTTCTTTCCATTATAACAACATTTTAAATTTAGACTAGAAGACTTGCCTAATATTCTCTCCCTTGACTTCTCTTCTAGACATGACTGGTTCTTCCAATGAGGTGAGAACCGCCTTCTGTCATCGTTCAATGCACTTTTAGAGGGAACTTGAACTTATCTTATTCTAAGTTCTTCATCCAAGATAAGTCTTTTACATATTCAAATACAATATCATCCTTTCTCGAAAAACTATTAACTATTCTTTTATTACATCTTAAGACTCTGGTAGAGGTAGAATCAATAGTAAATCCCAAACATCATCTATGGAAGTGACTTTCACTGCTTCGAGCTACCTTTAGATCATGAAAAAGTTTCTAAAATGACCTCCTACTAAACATCCTTCTTACTTACACATGTTAAAGAGTCTTCTCAATAGAAACACTTTGTTAAGCTCTGTTGGTTTCTAATATATGTCCTCATAGTATTCCATCAGCTTTAGTGTAGTCTTTTTTCTCCCAGATGTTCATTACAACATTTTATGTCAATAATATCATATTCAATCCACATCCTTTCATATAAAATTTCTCCCATTATTCTTTATCCTTGTTATCTAGTTTAAAACTTGTTAATTGATTCTATAAATCTTTTTGTATGATATGGTCTTGTACCAACATCCTTTAGAAACTGAAGTCAGTTCCATTGCACTGAGAAATCTAAAACTTACCTTCTTCTGACGTCATTCTTCTGATAACAATGACACCAACTAAAATTGAGAGATATTTTCAAAAGTAAATGTGAGAGTTTCATCAGAGTTTAGGTTGAGGTTGGATGAGTGAAATAAACCAAACACTGATACCACTTTTTTGGGAAGACTGTAAGCACATATCTCTATACACATAGAAATTAGGTCATCAGAATAACTAGGCAGAAATAGAATATAGAGAGTCTCTCTTGTCTTCATTTCTTTGTAAATAAGTAGAAGTCTAGATTCACCCTAATCACTACACCAAAAAAAATTCACACAAACTCTTCTATAAAACTTACACAACTCAAGACAATAAGTGAGAAAGGGATGAACGTGCAAATTATGTGTCAAAAACTTACATCCTACAACCATGGGATAATACTATAAACATATTTATTCCTTTGGAATTATAAATAAAACAAGTTCACCCTACTACAAGGTAATCTTATCACTATTATACACATGGTTAGTCTTACTTCCTTTTATATAAGTCATTAGCCGGTAGAACTAGTTACACAACCATCAAAAGTTTGCGGTATACCTTTTGTAGAACATAGTGACCTCCAACATACTATATAATTTATCACCTCAACTTAAAATACCTATTAATTAGAAACACATCCCAAGTATTTGATGCTAGTTTAAGTTCTTATTTTCTTGACCACTATGCTCCAACCATAGATATTCTACACCTTCTGATTAACATGTTTGCACTGATGATTTCTATTGTCATTGGTTTCATCATACTGAATGGACTTCTAGGGATCTTCCTTCTGGTTGATTGAAATTGGTGAACTAAAATAGGTTTCACATCCTACCATAAACCCATATACCATTTATTCTTATAATTTTTCTCATTTTGAATCCATATTTGTGATATATTCTTTCCCTTGTATACATTATTAATTTTTTTATTTTCTTTTTTATTTTATTTTATTTACATGATTTAAGGGATTAAATTCCCAAAGTGATTTTAAAAATATATATTGAATGAATTAAACATGAATAATTAATTCTAGTATAAACAAGGCCATGGGAATAAATAATTGCATGAATCTTCTAGATGTTGGGGCCTCAAAATTAAAGGTCTTGAAGGATGAAGAGAAGGAAATTTGGAAGGAAATTTTTTGTCTATTTTTTTGTATATTCTAATTAATTTTAATTATATAATTTTCTTTATTTAAGAATTATATCCCTATGGGCTTGGTCAACCCTTTCTAAAAAAGTTCAGGAATTATAAAATCTTGACCATATAGAAAATGAACTAAAATAAGCAATTCACTTTTTGGACCATAACCATATATCCTTAAAGCATCTATGCCTAGACCACCCATTTTCAATGCTTATTAGTACCCCACAAACCACTCGGCCTAGGCCTACTGGTTGGTTGGTGGCCCTTCCAAGGCTCTTGTGCCCCTAAACTTCACACCTAGTACCTAGTCAAATGATACTGAGTACCCAATGACTCTCACCTACTATAAACAATATCATCAATAAAATGAACATACTATGAAGCTATTATTAACAGCTAAAACAATAAAACACAATAAAAAACACATCCAAAGTATATTCCAAGACTCTGGATTCCAATTAAAAATGTTGATCTCAAAACACACCTTATTTAGAGCTCAAAGTTCAAATTTACCCTAAATTTACCAAACTATAATATCAAGGGTTTCTAAAAAAACCTCATGATAGGGCTTTCCATCCATGATAAGTAATCAGGATGATCCCTTGATACCTTATCCGAACATCAAAAAATAATTCCACCTATCATGATTGATTATAACTAGTCTTGGATCCAATACTTCGATGCCCAATCTAGTATATCCTATTTTTTCTTTAAAAAAACCTATACTAGAACCAAAAATGTATCATCCATTTTAAAAATAATGTAGGTGATTTGGAAACCATACCCCCAAACTTAATTACATTAATGATTTATATTTTTCATCTTTATGCTAATTTTTCCTCAAAATTAACATTGAACCACCCTAATGCTAACACCCAGTCTGTAACATGATCTCCTTTATTGTATGAATTCAAGAAATTAAAAACCTACACCAAAATCATTTACCAAAACATCCTCCTCAACAAGTGAAAAAATCACTAATAGTAACCACCACCATAGATGAATTGGTAAATATGGTTTTATCCTGTAACTAGATATAGTTCAATATATTTCCATCCCAAGCATCAAATAATTCATCATCCTACCAACCAT
This sequence comes from Viscum album, assembly GCA_963277665.1. NCBI lineage: Eukaryota > Viridiplantae > Streptophyta > Magnoliopsida > Santalales > Viscaceae > Viscum > Viscum album. Next base: position 1,498,815,881 of record OY728166.1, on the reverse strand, counting down.
ACCCACTATTCTATAAAATCTAGACATCAATGACCACCCACATGACATATGGTTCACATTCAAAAATACAAGTAATATGCTCTCCACCATAGTATTTTATATACCTTCATTGTGTAATAACCACCTTTCCTAGAAACTAACAAACTAATAAATTGTGTCACATTATCCCATATCATTAAAATCCATCAATATCAACATGTGAACCATTATTCCAAGTCTTATAATTCCAAATAATCTCAAATAACCATCTCCTAATCTAACTAACCCTTTTTCATCATTACCAACTAGAAGCACACTCAACCCCTCGATTTATACTCCCTCAAATCAAATAATCGATTAGAATTCATCACAACATGAAAAAAAAATTATATCACATTTCCCAATCACACCATGTGTTATATCATATTTCTCCCATATAGGGTCCAACAAGGCCTTCCATCATCCCAACTCACCCCTACTGATACATCACTTTTTTCATCATAAACTAATGATACTCTACCACTTGGAGGCCTTTCTTAATTTTTTGAATCATCTCCATGAATATCACCTCTATATCAAATCAATTCACCCAACTATAGATTTACCAAAAATGCACACAAGAATACCATATTCCTCTAATAACCTAGAAGGATTTCCCATAGAATCTAATAAATACATAATAATATATCTCTTCACAAACTTATCAATAAGAGTTTTAAATATTCACTAGAACCTCACTCTTAGGGTAGTTTCACTAAGATTTCCCATTATATACATTTATCGAATTGTGTTTAACATTCTAAGAGCCACCATTTATTAGGAACTATTCATTGACTCCAATTTACTACCTTGATGGTCATTTATAATAAATTATCCATTTCAATCAAACCATCATATATCCAAAATCCAATAGTACCTTGAATTTATCATAGATAAAACTTATTGGAATACAAAAAAAGATTCCCTAAGCATCTATTGTATCCCAACTCCTTAAGATCACTATGATTCACATAGATTTTATAAACCCTGTCCATAATTATAATCCCTAAAACTGAATTAAAACTCATATCTATATTATTAAACAAAATCATGATTCATAAAAGCATTATCCATTCAATAATTCCAACATACCATATAATAGGAACCCAAGGTCCCCTTAGTCTGAAAATAGTAAAGGAAACACCTATTAAAATTGAACACTCAATCCCATACTACTTGATAATTTCTCTAACCTCTCAAGCATATATCAATGATCCACCCATTATAGGATTCATCCATCCTTGAACCTAAATCAATAAGAAACATTTTATCATTCACCCATCAAGCCTCATACTAGACATGTATAACCCACAACCCTAATTGTGTATCCATAAGCTTTATCATATCACTAACTTATCCCACCTCATCAAAATAAAAATTTCACTATATTAAGGTAACTGATGTAACCAAGATAATCTAAGATTATAATTGGTGTTGTGGATATTATCAATATAGTTATATAGAGAAGGATGTAGTGATTAATGGTGACAATGTTAAAGGAAATGTGGTATATATTTTAAAGTTTATTGGGTTTGTAGAAATTACAATGGAAGAATAAAATGAACCACATCACATGTTTTATTTCAGTTTGGATGGTGGCATTGTTTCCCAGTTCTTGCTAAATATTTTTTTTTCAAGAAATCTATTTCTAAGGAAGAATATTTGTATAAGTATGATGAATTCATAGAGTTTTAAAAAATTCATGTTTAGGGAGATGTACAGTCGTTTCTATTTAAAAGGTATTTTTTTTTTCAAAAGCTTGTAAAAACCATGAAAGTGGAGTTTTGTGAACTATATAAATACAAATGAAGAGTTTTGTTAAGTCGGGGTGTTTCATGTGAAAATTTTAAAAGAGGGTGAAGTGTTTTTAGGAATGGAAAGTTTAAAGAAATGTTGATTTTTCCTATAAATGGGGATCTAATCGTCTTTAAGGGTGTAAAATATTTATAGAAGGACTAATCTAATTGTTTTTAGGGAATACTTACACAAACATATTTCTTATGAAAAATAAGAAATTTATAAGAACACAAGTTTCATGAAAAGTGTATTTGGGTACTAAATTGTGTTTGGATATTTCAGAAAAGGAAGTTTCATGAAATATTGGAGGCATCTAAAAATACTATAGGTTTTTTGAAAAGGGGGGTTACATGAACTGAGTTACACATGGTAAATATTGGGGAACATTTTATAGCATCAAATTCTAGCATTAATTATATAAATCATGAAATACATTATTTTTAACATCAAAGAAAACTCTAAGTCAATAAATTGATGAATAATTTAAAAAACCAAGTGATAAAGTGTGATTTTATGGAGGTGATATAAGGGAGGTAGTGAATTATCCCTAAATATTATAAAGGTAGTGATCCTAGTATAGAGTGACTACGACCACACAATTTTTATCCATTGAAACTAGTGATGAGTAGTAGATTCTTGTATAATTGGCACAATGTCAGAGTATGCTCCTTGGACTATCCCTTAGTGGTGAACCATATAAAAATTATTGTGCACTGATTAATTTTCTACATTTTTGAATGTGTTGAATGTGAAAAAACATATGACAGGTTTAACACATTCCTATCAATATGGGTATGAGATCCCAAAAAACAATTACTCCCCAATTCATCCCTCCCTTCATAGGGTGTCTCATATTATAATAATTGGAATCATAGCTATAACAACCCTACTATTTATTTCACACTTAAACATAATTTATTGCATAAAATCTTCGCTTGATAAAAAATATAAGATCAAGAGGTCTAGTGACTTTGGGCCTTAGGAACATTACATAACAACTTAAAACATGAAATTCACATCTTTATTGAAAACTTCTTTTACATGACCACACACATTCCTTCGTGCTTAGCATTGTATGGGATAACTTGAGGATATGAATAAGAAAAGGGTGATCTATAAATCCCAGTAAGGGAGTAAAAAAAGGCACAACATGAAGAATACGGTACAAGTTAGGAAATAGGTATATCAATGTAATTAAAGAGAAACATGACCATAAAGGCATGATATATCATGATTATCATAACATGGTAGTGTGGCAACAACATTTAACATGATATTAGCATGAGACAAGGATCATTGCACATGAAGCATGAGTAAAACCTCATTTCACTTGAATTAGCATGAGTAAACACTCATTTCACTTGATGTATCATGATTCTAATCTTTTCCCAATGCATTGGAGCGCTATCAGGGCGTACCCTTCTAAATCATTTCATTTCATGCATAAGTGTGCCACATGGATCATATAACATGGATTAATTAAACATCATCATTTATTCCATGATAAAGGACTTTAGAATTCATACATGAAACTATATAATCAATAATTAAATGTGAATAAAGGTGAATAACCTTGATATAGAAATGGGCATGGTATTCACTACACAATGACTTTGTCTTGGAAAATCGCAGTGCAAGTTCAGCAGCATAACGACGTGACATAAGAATTCAAAAAAATGGTTGATGAGAGAGAAAGGGGTGTATCATAATATTTACATGAAATGGAATGTTAGGGGGTCATATAGATATATGTTCCAACATATGTAATGGAAGTTAGATTCACAATACAAAATAATTGCTTGAATATAAATGAGAAGAGAGAGATTCCTTACAGAATTTCGGCATGGTAATCGGTGTACAAGGTAGGAATTAATGAGAGAAAAATAGGTATATCATAATTAAAACATAAGGAGGTAAGTACAGGGGAGGTGATAAATTATAACCCAACATTTTTAATTGAAAAAGAAATGGTATAACAACATAATGAAATTTGGACAAAAATGAGAAAGGAATAAATCCCTTACTTGGAAGTGTGATTCAAAGGCTCAGGAGAGGCTTGATAGAGGCCTCTTGGGAGCTTGGGGCACCTTGGGAGGATAAAATAGATAGGAGGGTAGATTAGGGAAGTGATACAAGGGTTTTGAGTGAAGAGAAGTGGGATCTTGGATGGGTTTATATAGGAAAAGAGAAGGAATTTTTTATTATTTAGTTTTTGGATACTACACATTAAACTAATCAAAACAACAAGCCAACCCATGGTTTTTTACCATGGTTTTTTCCAAAGGGGATTGTAAAAAATTATTTTATAATACCAATGGCTGAACTTTTTAAAATATTAGGCTTGCTTATGTGGATGTGAGTCACACTCTCAAGGAAATCATTTTAAAAGTTAAAATGTTTTATAAGTCTTGGAGGGTCTTCTAAGGCACCATAAAATTAATCAAAAAAATCTAAAATCACATTATTTTAAATTTAAAAAAAAATATTTTCCAAAAATAAGTTTTATAGTATTTTATTACAACACTATTGGGTAATTATGATGTCATAAAACACATTATATATTTAAAGGGTATTTAATTTTTACCCAAAAATTCGACTGTCTCATAAAATTATAAAAAATTCATCGCTGGATAATTTCAACATAATGATTCTAAAAATAATATTCATTTTATCTAAATAATTTTCTAAATATGTGAATTTTTACTTTTAAAATAAAAACTAAAATTTATCGAAAATTCATAGGTTTTCATAAAAACAACTTTGAAACCTTAATAAAAATTACAATTGTATTCATAAAAATTATACGATCATTTATATTTAATAAAAGTTAATTTAGTAATAATATTTTTTTAAAATATTATTTAATTCAAACAACCATTAATTCATCAAAATATATTTATTAATTGATTTTTAAATAAAAATTCTATTTGCGCTTTAAAAACCCTTTGCAAAGTAACAATGATAAAATGAATGTATATTATTATACAAAAATAATGTAAATAAAAATAGTACAAGGGTCTTGTTACATAACCCCTTATAACACCCACATAATACATAAAGGTAAGGTGTGAAATGGTGACAGGCTCTTTGGGAGGTTCAGATAACATCGCTCGAGTGGTAATCTCTATTAACTTTCACTTCTCCTGTAGGCGGTTCAGTTCAGGATTAACGTGTTGAATATTAGCTTATGCTTGGTCAAGAGAGAAGCCCAAGGATTCTACCTCCTTTCTGAGCTCCAAAAAATGGGCTTCGTATAGAGAAATTCTACTAGATGAGCTCATCACTTCCTTTTTCTGAGTAAATTGGATTTATTAAAGCCCTATATTTATACTAATAATGTGATCACTATTCAATGACTATATTAGCAACGGTAAAAATTATTAATGGTATTTTGAAATCCAAAAACATAAAACCAAATAAGTGCATATGTTTTATATAACCATTTTACATAATAAGATATTTAATTAGATTAAGTGAAATTTTTATTAACAAAAGTTCAGGTCGTTACAATAGCACACAAGTTTACTATGTTAAATCTATCATACAAAGACTGGAATCATATAGAATGTAGTTAATTCTAGAGTAGTAACTCTCTTTGATTGAATTAAATATCAAATATAGAAAAATGGGATAGAATCTCATATTCATATAATATGAATAAAGCTAATATGATATTGATGGATGTTAATGAAAAATATATAAATGATTTAATTGTTTCTCTATCAGATCATATATATATGAAAGTTATGAGTTTCACAAGTTCTCATTACATGTAGGATAACTTATCCAAAACATATGTAGATGATATTCAAGTGAAATAGGTTATACTATAAGTACTTCGCAACATATTTTATGACTTAAAAATTCCACTTAATAAAAAATTTGATAGTTTCATCACTAAAATCACTGGGATTATTGGATCTATTTAATCAATTGGTGAAGAGATAAAGGATATTTACATTGTAAATAATATTATAAAATGACTACAACCTTTATATAATATGAAATTTTTAGTTGTAGAAAAGAGGGGTTTGTCCCAGCTATATATGGTTGATCTATTAAGAAGTTTGGTAGAATATGAAATGTGAGTTAATCTATAATTAATGTTTACCCATACAATTAAATATATGAATTTAAAATTGATATAAAATACTCAATATTAGTAAATTAGGTGATGATGAAGAGGATTTGGGTGATGATTTAACATATATTGTTTCTAGAAAACTTCAAAGAGAGAAAGGGTAGATTCTAAGGTAAGATTCTATTGGGTTATAACCACACAGGAGGTACAAATATGAAGAATATTAAGTGAAAAAACAAAAGAAAAATTTAAGGTACTAGCGGGGTATGGTCTTATCTGGATAGAAGGATGTGTGAAAGGAAGAACATAAAGAACACAAAGTGTATTTAAATAAAAATTATATTATCATAATGGGTAGAATGATTCCTCTCCCAAAGGTTGAGTCCATCTTCTTTTGGGGTTACATTATTTATAATCATGAAAGTTTAATACCAACAGATGATGTGATAAGGTGAAAATCATAAGGGATAATGGAAGAGCATCGTGTGTCCCTACTTTATCCCTTGATGCTAACCTTATATACTTTTCTTTGGCACCAAGTTTCTGACAATGGAAACTTCTTTTATAATGCAGATTAACCAAAGATACTTTATCAAATAATACATGAAATTCCACCATACACCTTCATTGATAGTGAAACACTATAAACTAAGAGAACACACATGGATGAAAACTAAATTAATAAAATAATTTTACTAAATCTAGTTTATAAAAGATTAAAAATCAAGACACACCGCAACTGAAACTTTAAAAAAAAGAAGATTCCCATGGTCCACTTTCCAACACTAATTATATCTCTCCACCATCTACCTAGTATATTTTTCTCAACATAAAAATGATTCTCCATTGGATAGGTGCCATGTATTATACTAGTGTCTTTCATAGTAAGATGCCTCATGCACCATCAAATAAACACCACATAGCTTCCTTAGAAAGATGATATGTACATTGTTGAATCACATCCACATAAATTCCTTGGTGATATTCCATATGTACTACTTGTAGATTCATCTAGAATCATTTTCTTTATTCTTCACACAACAATGGTAACTCTGACTAGATGAGGTACACTTTTCGAACTAGTGGTTCCACACAATATACACACAACTTGATCAGTATAAATCTCCAAAAAATAAAAAAAAGAATAACTTATGTGTATGTGCACTACCCATGATCAAAAGGGTGAATCACATGAATGTGATTATCTCCCTGATCAAAAATGTGTTGCACATATGTCTCACATATTTCCTATTACCCCTAAATAAAAATATTTATCTTGATAACCATGAAAACCATAGTCTAATCCATGATCATAATAAAGATATATATAGGGATATCTAAATGGGTTTAGTTTTCGATTTGGGTGATCTGGATGATCAAGGTCGGTTGGTATTGATCAAATAAGTAATAGAGATATTACCAGAGATTTTATGAATATGATTCTAGAAAGTTGGAATTTTCATCCCACAGATTCTAGTATGTATGATCCAGAAGGATACACTTAGGAATGAAATGTGAATCGATTTGGGAAATTTCACAGAGTTGTAGAACACAATAAATGAAACCAATTTTAGGGTTTGGATCAGTATTGATAACCATAAGCTTTGTATTATACCTATTTCTTAGGGAAAGATCTTATTCAATGGTAATGAACTAGATGTCAATTTTGAAGAGGAGTAACATTGTATTAATAACACTATGTGATTTTTCTATAACTCTATCACTCTATATGGTATTGTACTGGAATTATTAATTTCTAAACATGGAAACCCATCTAAATATATTTGATTGATCTTTATGATAAAATTATCTATATAACTCATAAAAAAATAATCCATAATTCTAAATTCATTCTTATAATGTAGCTATTAGAAAGGGAAGTGAGGAAATATAGGGATTATTTTTTATGTTATTAATCAAACTAACTAGTAATTCATTAGATATAGAGATGATGGAATAAAAGGTGACTTATTAAAGCATGGAATCATCTTTGATGGATTACATACCTCTTAATAAAATAAAGTTTCTTCTTAATAAAATTATCAAATACAAGTCTCATAATTTTTTTGATAATTTATTTACAAATTTCCAAGTGGTGGTTCTTAATTTTATCAAATAGATTTTTTGTTTGGGATTTGATCATATTTATTTCAATGAATAAAGGTTCAAATAGCTCAAAAAATTCCTTTTCTATCTATTATTCTAATAAATATAGCACCATATCCTTGGTTGGATCATTATAAATAGAAAACAAGATTTCAACATCATCATACTCAATAGTTTCAATCTTAGAGATCTGTCAAGTAATCTAATCATTGGATTTCTAATTAGGACACTATTTAGAGAAGTGACCTTTTTAGAAAAATTATAAAACCTTATTTGTTTATTTTGTTCTTGGAGAATACTTATTATGAAATAAATTCCAATTTCATTGGTTATATCTTGTTAAATAAGATGAAAGACTACTTGGTGAGGACTTAAACTCAACATAATTAGTACATGAGTGGTTTTTTCATATTTATTTTTCATTACAGTCAGTCATAAGTAAGACAAAAAAATTTGTTTTCTTCTTTAATATGTTATAATAATATATGGTAGTTTCATATCTCCCCAAAACTTTTGATATAATTCATTTATAACTCACTAAATGATACATTCACTATCTATATCTGTTTGATATTAAGAAGAGTCATTATTTCTATAAAAAGGGGATTAGTAAAAGAGTTAAGGTCTGGTTTCTTAATATTAACATCATCAATGCACCACAAATCATAGTAACTTTTGGATATAAGATCAAAATGATTTTGAAGATATTTTCTCTTGAATGAATAGTATTTGATTTCAAGATACTCTTCATTGATTTGTAAATTTTAGTGATCCCCATATTTTAGTAACTATTTTTGTATAGTTATAATAATTGAATAAATAATATAGATATTTTTTTTATAGAGTTTTCTATAACCCCTAAGGTATATCCACCACATTCATATTCATCCATGAAGACTCCTAAATAATTTAGTGATCATCGAGGCTATCATTGCCTCAGGTTAGACTAACTATATAGTACACCTTGCATGTACCACAAAAATATTATTCCAATATTGGTATGGAGGAATATGATCAATAGAGAATGTAGTATGGGAGTCACTTATAAGCTTGTTAGCAGAGAATTAATTTAGAGGAAGTTCCCCTATCTCATCCTCCTCAAGTTCAAAAGTTGAATCTTTCATATAAACATCATTTTATTCTTCAATTTCCTATATAATAAGTCTAAATATTGATATATATTCCTCATATGATTCAATAACTTAATCCGATAAAGAATTACTAGGTTTTCAGAGAAAATATCACTGCTATGTGTGTTGGTGGTATTGTTGAATAATGAACTTACTGATATGATTCATCATCATATTTTGGTCTCGGGTATCAGTCATTTGGGGAGATGGATGAGATTATGGTGTCTTAGAATAATATATTAGAGTAGGTTAATAATATTTTTCATATTTGGTATTTTTCATTTTTAATGGATCCCTGGAAGTCTTAGATATCTTCTTTGGTAAGAATGTAGCACTATTGAATGGGTTTGTTTCATAAGAGGAAAAATGGGTAATGGATGAGAATATTTTACCTTGTATACTTATATAAACATAGACATGATTCTCCATTTCATGGTCAACACATAGTCTAATGGTATCTTTCATGGTAAGTTTCTTCATTCACCATTGTATGCCCACCACATTGCTTCTCTGTTAAGCTACCACATGTACTGCCGAATTTCTTCCATGTTTCTTCCCTGGTAATATTTCACATGTCCTGCTCATAGATTCCTATGCAATCATCTTCTTTATTCTTTACATTGTTATTAACACTAACTATATGTGGAACACTTGTCTAACTAGGTGTTCCACACAATATATACACAACTTGGTCTGTATAACTCTCCCTCTGATCAAAAAAGGCATAGCACATGTGTATATTCTCTCCCCTGATTAAAAATGTGAAGCATAATAATGTGCTCCTCCCCTTGACCAAAAAGGATTTTCACATATACCTCAAAAAATTATTCTTTATTTTTATGTAGTAAAGTGTGCCACATTGTTGTTAGGTTCCTTAGGAAGTTGGATAATCATGAAACGAAAGTAAAATTAAAATAGAAACCTAAAAGGAGATTTCATATAATAAAGGACTTCAAAAATGCAAGTTTACTTGGAGGAATTTTTAAAAGAAAGATTTTGTGATTAAAGAAGAATAGGTGAAAAGATACAATCTAAAGGAATCATAAATGGAATTCAAATTAGAACCAAAATATTCCTTCGTGACTAAAGTTGAAAATGTGGAGACTAGAGAAGATGGTAATAAGGAATTAGAAGGAGTTTTTTTCTGAAGGTAGAAATTTAGGGGCTCTAAAATATTTTGATTTTAAGATAAATAATAATAGAATAATAAATGTATTGTTGAAATAATCATCTAATTATGTTCTTTAGTTTGAGGATCATATTGATCTAATATAGTTGGAGCTCGATAATAATTTGCCTAATCATGAATAATTGGTAGGATTGTAGATCAAATAAAATATTTAGGATAAATATAAGTTTATTAATTACTTTAATGATAGTTCAGATGAGATGTTCAAGAAATTTTAATCTCTTGAGGAATAAGTTATTAATCTGGGTTAGAAAATTGAGATAGAGATTAAATCAAGTGAACCAAAGAAGAATATATGATTTTTAAAGTTTTTAGATGAATTACTTATAGAGTGACACAAATGAGGATCAAAAGGTGTTGATAAAATCTTAAGTGATAAAAAACCCATGTTTACAGATTTTAAGATGTAAAATGTTAGAATAGTGGTTGAAAATATTAAAGTAAATCAAATGGTTAATATTGATGACATCAACATCAAGGAAGTAAAAGATCAGTCAAGAACCATACCAAACAAAGTAAATCAAAGGTTTTGAAATAATTCTCATCATTTGAAGACTAATATAAATTTTAGTAGGCTTATTAGGACTTTAGACATGTGTAGTAATGATAATGGGAAGATATTTTATCTTATAAAGTGTGATTTTTTTGGTCTTCTTGTCCAACCATGTATTAATATAAAGAAGACAGAAGCTATCTAAATAATGAAACTCTTAAAAGTTAGTATATAAGGATGAGAGAATATCCTTAAACCCCTATAAGAAATTATTTCTATAGTTATTGTATTAAATTATCTAAATTTTAACAAAATTTTGTAGACTTCAAATAGAGAAGGTGCAGTGGATATCATCAATGAAGTTTAAGGTTGAATAAGACAAAGAATTTTAAAAAAAATCCCTTGGGAAATAGCCAGTATCTATTGTAACAAGAATAATTATTTTATTACACTATCTATATAGAATATAAGAAGAAAAATCAAAACTATGCCTCAACTCAACCAAGGGTCTAATAGAAGGAAAAGGCGGAGGGGGGGTAATCTTACTAAAATTTCTCTTAAGGATACAAATAAAGTAATACCTAGATTATTAATATTGATTTCTCATCACACATGACTGGGAATACATATATTCTAAAAAAATGTAAAGAGAATATTTTATTGAATAGTATGTTTTAGAAATGATAGAGATCAAAATATTAAATAAATTTTTAATACACATCTTGTGGTTGGTGAACTCAAGAATATAGAAGTTCTCTATATGGGTGGACTTTGATGAAACCTCTTTAATGTGATTAAATTTTGTGAATATGGTCTTAATTTCAAATTTAACCATAAAGTAAGTTTGATCAAGATCAAAGAAGGTACTTCACTTATGAGAGGAAGGAGAAAAAATGGTAATCTGAATCATGTATATAGTTATGAAAACACTTGTATCCTTAATATTTCTAAAGTAAATGATATGTTTAATTGAATATTATTCCACACAAATCAACAAATAATGGAAATATGTCTAAGATGAATGATAAAATGGACATCTTGAATCTGAAGAGAGATTAATAAAATACATGTTAAAAATGTATGTGGGGATATATGATCCAAAATCAATACAAACTAAAAAACAAAAGGGCATCAAATTTTCTTGATTTGTTCCATACTGATGTGTGTAGACCAATTGATGTTGTTAGCATATATTGAAAGAGATATATTTCATCCTTTTTATTAATGATTATAGTAGAATAGATTATTCCATGTTTATTAATAAGATAAAAGAGAGTTTGATCATAGCCCCCATAATCTGCCCACCTAACCGGAATCTCCTCTTTGAGATAATATGTGATGCATAAAATAATTTTTTAGGAGTTTCATTGTCATGTAAAATTAATGGAAACCTAAAAGTGATATTATAAACTTCTTAGACCCTAGAAAAATCCAAAATAAATTAAAAAATATATTAAAAAACATTTTATCAAGATTTTGGATTTATAGAAATTTTAGTCTTATATATTGGTATGTAAAATATTTTTTTACTCTTTTCATATAGCACTGGGATATCTGATCATGAAGGCTGATGAAAACCCAAGACTAGTGAGGTGGATTTTGTTGTTTTAAGAGTTTTAATTGGCAATCAAGGACAAGAAGAGAAGTAAAATTTTGTTTTTAGACCACAAGAGTATATTTCCTCATACTTCAGAGGTTGAACCACCCACTGAGATGAACTTGGATGATTCTTTCCTTATTGATAAACCATATAAATCCACCCCAAGTTCTTTGCTGGTCTTTTTTATTCATATCAAAGTTATCTCACTTCTTTACCGTGCATCAAACATCTAAATTAAAATATGAGTTAAAGTATTATATCTGGAATGATCCGTATTTATAGAAGATTTTTAAAGATCAAGTAATTAAGAGTTTCATCCCTAAAGATGAAATAAAATTTTTGCTTATATTTTGTCATACACTTTCATACTAGGTTATTTTAGACCTTAGAGAATTTATAGGAAGATGTTAGAAGTTTTTTTGTTTTAGACTTCAATTTTCAAATACTCGCATCATCTTTTTGAAGCCTATCCAAATTTCTATTTTTCTGAATGAATTTCAAAATGACATGAAATGCACAAAAAACCTATGATTTTATATAAAATATTTTATTCCTTGGAATAATATTTCATGTTTCAATTTATTTTGTCTTTTTTATTTTCTTATATATTACTAAAATTGGGCTATGTTTCAGATTGGATTGAGGAAAAGGTAACCAAAACTTATGATTCTAAGGTTTTCATTAAGTGTCTAAAATCAAACATTTTTTTCATTTGGAGTACCCTGATAAATAATCTATGACCAAGTCACACACTTTTACAATGAGAACATGGAATCACTGATGAATAAATATAGAGTATACCATAAGACCTCAATTGTATACCTCCCACAGAGAAAAGGGAAAGTAAAGGTGTCTAATAGAGAGATAAATAGGAACATCTAGAATACATTATAACACACTAGGAAGGATTATAGTAAAAATATAGAGGATGCATTATGGTATTAAAAAACTACCTACAAAACCCCCATAGTAATTTCCCCTTACATAATTGTTTATGTAATGTACAATCACTTTCTTGTTGTGTTACAACACAGGGAATACTGGGCATGAAGAAGGGAAACCTATATTTTGGGTAATATAGGGAATAAAGGAAGCTACATATAATGTAACTTGATTAAATAAGAAGGTAAGGTTATGAGAATTCACTATTGTATAAGGATAATTCCAAATCTATTCATGAAAATCTCATCTAGAAAAGAAACTTTGAGATTGGTTACAAAGTGATACTATTCTCTTTAAAAATAAATACCATGCTCGGTAAACTTTGTTCCAAGTGGACTGAACCATATATAATAACTAATACATTTCCATTTTGTGTAGTTGAGATTATGGGAGATAATTTAATGTATCCATTAAAGTTGAATGTACAATAAGTGAATCATTACCATATATACTTATGGAAATAACCAATGGAGGAGTCCAAACTACTTCTAGATTCCATTGAATAAATAATTACTAGGTTGTGTCTTTCCTCTATATTAGTTTAGATACCTTTAATTTTTTTTATTTTTTTGAGGAAGAAAAAAAATATTTTTGGAATTAACTATAGTGTTGTCTAAGATAAGTATGGGAGAGAGGGAAAAGTAGTTTAGCATGTAAGTACCTTTGTATATTTTATTTTAATTATTTAAATAAAATACATCCTAGTTTTCAAATTTGATTTCCAAACCTATACATAAAATATCTTGTCTATTATTTTTGAAAATTCTAGTAGATTTTTAAGATAGTAAAACTTGAGACCCAATGTTTTCTGTCTTACGAAAAATACTATGCTAGAATTTAAGGAGTACATTGGTTTTGAAAATTGTGAGATTTAAATGATTTATGGGTTAATTTTGTTACTATTTTTGTATAAATTTGGTTTTAGAGCTATAAAAATAATAGTGAGGTAAAATATCATAATGGAACTAAAATTATAATAGGATATCACATGAATTTTATAGTTAATCCAAGATAACATGGCCTTTTTAAAAATAACACCTCAGGGAGACAACTCAAAATAAATTGATATAATTCCTTTGAAACTGGATTAAAATGTTTAATTGGGATCCCATAGTGAATATATGAGACATTAGGAACTATTTTTTGGAGTAAACTCCATTTTTTTAGTCAATAAGTGATTCACAAGGTTCTTTTCACATACATGTAAATGAAAAAAAATTAATAAGTTACTAATTTTCAAAAATAAGTTCATTAAAGTAAAGAGAATATTGAACCAAGATGAAGAAAGGGGAAAATTACTTTTAACAATTTCATTTGAGTTGTATCAATGAAGTGTAAATTTGAAATCTTATTTAAGTAACCTAGGATAAAGGGATAAATACAATTGATTCTTATTAAAATTATAATTCCACTAAAATATATCTATTAAACTCTTGGTCTTGGATTGATTTCTTTAATTAAAGTGTGATAGTGAATTAATGTTATAAAGAAGGAAAGATGATTCCCATAATAGAGGAATTTATAATATTCTTCTTCTTTGGCTTGTGTACTAAAGATAAGGTGGGATAATTCTTTTAATAAATTTAATTCACTATATTTCCTAAAAGTGAAATAGTTTGAGTGTGGGTGATTGATGAGAGAGGAATTTTCCTTTTTTTCATTGGAAATAAATACCTTAATTAATTTACATATTTTGTAAATCACACATATTTTATTATGTTGTAAACTGTGGAATTAATTTTTTAAATTCATTAAATCATCATTTTTATTTTTTATTCATCCATGGGATTTTAATGAAAATCCATAATTTTCTTGGTTTGGGAATGTGATTTTTTAGAGGTTATTAAATATAATATTTCTTGTTTTTATTCATTGTTCACTTAATTCAGATAAACCCTACATTGATAAATTTTATTTTTAGGGTTTTTAAGAAACATAAAAAAGGAAGCCGAACAAGGATTTTCTTTGATCATATGGCTTCAGGGCTCTAGAAAATTTATGTAGAGTTCTATCATAAGGATTTTCTAGACTCAATGTAACCCTTTAATATCAAGTGTATTCCATCAACCTTGAGCATAAGAATTCCCAGAAGGGGGTCATAAGTATTGTGTGTAAGAATTCAACCTCAAGCATAATACTTTGTCTGTCAAATCATCATACTTTGCAACTTATCTTAAATCTTTGTTTCATCATAAGTGTTTAGGAATTTTTGAAAAAAAATTGGAAATTGACTTGGGTATTCGAGTTGGGTCAAGGTCCTTCATCTTATCACTCGTATAACCATTAAAATTATGCCACATAGATTTTAACAATTCATTTTTTCAAGAACTTTAGAAATAAAGAATCACACTGATCAAATCTGCTTACAAAGGAAACATATTAATGATATGGATTAACATTCCATATAAGAAATTTAAATAAATAATTTTCATTTTAGGACTACGTCATCAAATCCCAAGTGTAGTGATGAATAGGACCATCATTTGGAAGACCACTTCTATGCCCAATCCAAATTATATCCTAAATCATCCCTTTTGAAAACCCTCGACCAACACTGATTTTCCACTAGAGTCTAGAGTCACGGAGCATCAGAAAATTACACTACTATTTCTTCTAGATGGTTTATGAAATTAAATCATGGGAGGAGAATGTTTATACAAGGTGATTTTATAGATTTATTCTCCTAGGGATATACAAACGTTTGAGCTTCACACATTTCAGAGTCAAATAAAAAGGCCCAGTGTGAATATTAAGGAATATTCTCAAAGGAACTAAAATCATTGGAAAAGGGGAAGTGTTCTATTCTAGGATCATGAGATATTATTTTAAAGTCTTAAGAACCTCCAATAATTATTCTATAAGAGGGGGAGCTATTCAATGATATGCATGATGTTTTCCAAAACTATTAAATTAAGGTTTGAGCTATATTATTTACTTTATTTTAATTCTATAGTAATAACTCTTTTGATGGAACACTAAGACCTTAGTGGATAAGATAAGCAGGCTTTAGTTTCCTTTTTTTATGAATTCATATTTCAACTAAATATATATTCTATTAATTTTTTATAATTTTTTAAACTATTTAGACACTAGGATATTTACATATTTAAATACTTTTTAATCAGTATTCCCAATCCCTTGGATTGTACACACAAGCCACTTGGGTTCTCTCTACTACTTTCTATTATGGATAGTAGGATAACCTTATGGTGATTGGTGGTCTTTTATATCAAGTATAGGCTATATTATGGGATTCAAAATCATTTTAATCACTTATTCAATATGAAAGTTCTAAGAGAGAAAAATCAACTGAGGTTTCACTTGGTTAGAAATAAAAAAAGAGTGAAAGAATAGAATCATTATTTAATAGGAAGTGAGGTGATATCCTGGGTTAAGACACTTTGTTTAAAATTTAATTTAATCCAATTAAATTCCCACTACTGATTTCACATGATGAACCCATTAAATAATATAAGTACATCCCAAAACACTCTTCCCTCTATAGATAACCCAATCCCACTATTTATTCATTTAATTCATGTTCAAAAATCATTTTATGGACACCTTATAATGGTTCATTCATCAATAAATATATACTATATGAATCATTATAAACAATTTTTGTCTCTTTATTAAGTAGGTTAGTTAAAGGAAGAGAATTCTTGTTAAAGTTTATAATAAACCTTATGTAAAATATAGCATTTCCTAAAATATTTTCCATACCCTCAATAAAGGTTTTAAAATAAGTTCCATAAATAGTGAAAATTTCAATTAATACTCTAATAATCTCTCAATAAAATATTAATAGATACACACCATCAAAAATTGTAAAGTACTTGGTGAATTGTAAATACTAAAGTGAATACTTAATTAAGAAAATGTATTAAACAAGAAGGTGAATATAGTATCGTCCTAGTCTTCTAGAACTATTGGAACCTCAAGCTACCCAGAAAATCCATCAAGGAAATAGTAGTGACCCTTTCCTACTAGCCTCTCAAATATTTGGTCTATAAAGGTAATGGGGAAGTGGTATTTTCTTTATCCATGGTTCAACTTTAAATATTCAATGAAAAATCTCTGGCTATTTTGAATCATTATGGGAACTAATTCATTATTCTCATTTTTTATAATTTTATATCCATTTTTCTTTGGAACAATTTTAATGTGACTTTCCCATTGTGAGTTAGAGAATGGGTAAATGATTCTAGGTCTTATATTTTTTTATTCTTTATTTTGTTCAACTTCTAGTAGGGTTAGGTTGAGCCTCAATTAGGGTTTTCTGATAGTTTTATACTTAGATTCTAGAAAACTCTTGTGCATATAGGTGGTGGGGATAATCTATATAATATTTCCTAGTGTCCAACCAATTTCCCTGGCGTTTTGTTTCAAAATTTCAAAAATTGTGTTCTCTTGATTAGGTTTTAGATTATTTCAAATTTTTATTTAAAGTTTCTCATTTTTTTCAAGAAAAAAACATTTTAGCTTTGAGGGTATAAAATTCAATTCCAGTTTAGGTAGATTTTATAATGACATTTTCAACTTAGTGTTATCCATACTAGAATCTTGCACATATAAAGTGGAATTGTCGGTGATAGTTTTGATTAAATCATCAAAATAACTATTATCAAAATAAATTTTATCAAAAAACATCATAATTTCTATATTGATCACATTTTCAAAAATAGATTCATCAAATAAAAATAGTGTTTCCAAAGCTTACCCTAATAAAATTATGTCATAAAACATTTCAATATATTATTTGGAATAATAGGGTAATTCAAAGTGATTTAATATAAACATAGAATACTCCTAGTGGGATTATTTCATTGAATTAATAATATTAAATTTCACTATATGTTCTCCAAAAGTCATTAAAAGAGTTCCCTCATTAATATTTTTATTTTTTTGGTAGTCTTGAGAAATGGCCTACCTAGAATGATATGGGAGTGAATATTACCCCATTATTCCCCCATATTTAGAGTTAAAAAGCTATCTAGAAACAAATATCCATGTAAACTTACTAGGAAATCCCCTAGAACTCCAACTCTATAGGCAGTAGTTTGATTTGAAAGTGGAACAACCACTCAGGTAGGTTTGAGTTCACCTAACTGCAGGGAATAATGAATTGGATAAGGAATTTCATTAATCATTGCCTCAAAATCACACAGTTCATTGAAAAGGTGATTTATCCTATACATAAAGGTATAGTGAATGTACCTAGTTCTTTTAATTTCTCAAGTATTTGTGGGGTAAAAAGGGTAGATAAATTTCTACCAAGATTTACCTTTTCATGTTCTTATAATCAACTCTCCCCAATAAACATGTCTTTGATAAATTTTTTATGCCTTGGGATTTTTTGAATATCATACAGCAAATGAAAATTTATTTATACCTTTTGGAATATGTTCATAGTCTGATTTTATAGTGTGTCTTAATTGGTTCTATTGGGGGATTTAACATTAGAAAGGAATGAGGTTGGAGTTTATGTAGGTCTTCCATCTTAGACTTTCCCTTATCCTTTTTCAATGGAGATGTTTCCACCAATAATTATTTTTAGGACCCTTCTCGAGGATAAAATCTTCAAGTTTAGTGGGTTATCCACTTCTAGATTTTACTTGAGATAATGGCTCTTCATGGTTCTTTATCTCTTTTACACTCTTCAATGAAATGAAAATAACATTTACTTTAGGGTTAGAAATTAACTCAATAGAAATATTAACTAAAAAATTATTTTCAAATCATTGATGTCAAATATGACCTAGCTATATTTTCATTGTTTCTCTTTTACTGTTGTTTTATGAGTACTCAGAGTAATCAACTGTGTAGTGTGAGACTCCTCAAGTTTTTTAGCAAGAAGACCTTCATGGAAGGTTCATGAGTCTCCCTTGTTTATTTCTTGCAAAGGGATAAGGGTTTCCTCTTCATAAGGGTGGTAGTTAGAAGTTTTATTAGAAGGGTTTCCTTTTCTATTTTTGGTTCCTAACTCCAAATTCAGGAATATAAAATTCTATAAATCTTGGATAGCTTGTTTATTATTGTTGGTATGGTCTTTGGTATATATAATAATAGCTTTCAATTCCTTAAACTTGAGGGTAGCCAAAATTGTAGAAGTCCTGGGAGAATAATATTAGGCTGAACCTGGGAGGTGTAGTAGGATTTGTTTCATGTATCTTATTCATAATTATCTTTCTATCAAGGGAGGTTATTTATTCAATTTTATTTTCAATTAAAGTTGATTTAACACTTTTTACATCATTCACTCTTCTTATTGTAGTCATGATACCGAATAGTTGAGAATTTTGGGAAATCCTCTAAATCAATTATCTAGCTTTATCATGGGAATTTTCAATTATTTATCCTCTAGAAGAAGAATCTTGTAAGTTCTAGTCATTTCCCATCAATCCTTAATAGAATAATACCAAGATATAATGGTCTTTGAAAGGTTGATGTGGGAAATATATTGTCAACCACTTGAATCTTTCCCTAAATTCATAGAGGGTTTCTTCACTATCTTTTTTGATTTAATAAATTTATTCCATAAGATAGGTACTCCTTGAGGAAGGTAATTATTTATAAATTAATTCCTTCTACAACCCATCTTAGGTGGTGAATTTTCCAATATTGGGGTTATAGATCCACTCCTTGGAAACTCCTTCAAGAGATAAAGGAAAGACCAACCGGCTGACTTAATATTCTAATGAAACTCTTATTTTTAAATTACTAAAGACATTAGAAAACTCTCTTAGATGTCAGTCAAGATCCACTCCTAGAAAGACATGAAACTTTGGTAGGATTTTGTGTGAACTCCTGACCTGGGTGCCACTAAACAATGCCCTCAGACGGTTAGCCACATGCCTTCAAGCAGGCCTCCTCGTATGTCGGAGGGTTCCAACTAGCAGCGAGGGTTTGGTAAGTCGGTCTTAGGGAGACTATATCCTCTTTTATCAGAATAAAACACCTATGGAATAAAACCACAATAACCAAGTACAAAAACATATAAATAACCAGAAAAATACCATGTCATATGATAGTCAAAAACTAGAAAATACAATACTCAACTAAAAGGTAAAACATGATATAATAATGCAAGTGTCATGTGTCTACAATGAAACTAAAATTAAATACACAACAACTCCCAAGCGGGTCCTGAACCATGTATGGTTCCCTCTCCCATGCTCTAATCCCAAACAACAACCTATCCTAGGGCCTTTCCCTTATCCCATCCTACAACAACAAAGTCTACTTGGGTGTGGATCAGGCGGCTCGAATAGGGTGTGAGTACGACTTAGTAGGCTACAACCAATGGTATCTAAAACAAATACAATCAAAATATAGTGTATGTAGTTATATGAAAAAATAAATACAATATGTAATTAAACAGTTATAATATTATCATTTAATATTTAATCATCACATTAGATCCAGTTTCAATCCATGCTTCCCATTTTAATCATCATTCATTATTATTAATCATTTGGTGAAGGTCATCATGCCTAGAACCCTAAATCTCATTAAGTATAGGTCTCCATGCCTATCACACCAAATATCATTAAGGGTAGGTCTCTATTCATATCACTCTATATCTCATTCAGTTTAGGTCTTCATTCCTAGAACCACATAATCTCGAGCTTGGATAACTATTGGGGAGGAATGCCATGTCCAAATACCAACTTCTAATCAGTCTAGAATGCCATGTCTAGCCCCACAAAAATCCCAGCTATTTAATCATTCATTAATTCACAAAAAATAGCCACATCATTCCATTACTAATCCAATAATTAATTAAACATTTCAAAGGCCATTAATTAACTCAAAAAATAACTAAGAACATAACCTATTAATTAATTCATCAATTAATTAATCAATCAAAACAATTCTCATTCCATAATTAGTTATTCACAATTATTTATCCATATCAAATCTCAAATTGTTATAATTAATTCTCACAATTAATTATCTTTGATCATCATCATGGAACATAATTAATTCTCACAATTAATTATCTTTGTTCAACATCATGGCACATAATTAATTCTCACAATTAATTATCTTACATAGTCAAACATCATTTCATAATTAATTTCCCCCAATTAATTTTCTTAACACAATCAATCCAATATCTCAATTACAATATCTCAACCCATAACAAATCTCCAAAATATCTATTTCGAAAACCCCCTTTCGTTTGTTCTGTGATTAAATTATCAATTAATCACCAAGGTAGTCATAAGTCAATTCCACATTCCTAATTACTCCAATTTAGAAAATTAATTATCAAGTAAAGCTAGAAAATCATAAACTCACATACACATTTCAAAATCAAGACTATGGGAGTTTGATTTAGACCACTAACCTCAGTTTATTAATTAATGTTAGCTCAATGGAAATACCCAAAAATTTGAGTGGCACAACGTCCTCGATCAAGCTTCGGATCTAAATCCTTAATCCCAAATTAAGATTAGAGACATCAAAATCTTGAAAATATTGATTCATATCTATAATTACAAATCTAGATCTCAAATCATAGGTTTAGATCCATGAAAAAAGTAGAGATCTTCCATGAAAAGATCAAGGAAAGATAGACGAATGTACAGGAGAAACAACGGGATGAAATCCACTTATTGGGAAGATATCTGATCTTCAATCTGGGATTTTGATCTCGAAGAACGGTGTTCAGATCACCTTGGAATCCCTATAAAAGTCCCTAGGAACACCTATAAATTTCAATCCCTAGCTAAGGTCGAAATATGGGAGTATCAGAGGGTTCATATGGTTTTAAAATTCTTTTCAGATATTAAAATCTCATACGCATGGTTTCCTGGGCAGAGGCGCACGGTTAGGGAAAACGGTGTCCCAACCATGAAATCTTCCACTACCCACATGGCTCGATGGCATGCGGTTAAGAAAACCATGCACCAACCGTTCTAACCTTTTTTTCCACACAATTTGGCCAAACCATGCGCAAACCATGCACAACCCCCTGTCTTCCCAAGTTCCTTCTAAAAATCACCCAAACCCACCCCATACCACTACTCTAAATCAAAGGTACTTAAAAGATTTAAAAATTACCTGAAAATGTGCTTGAGATTACTCTAGAAAAGGTCAGGATCTTACAATCTCCCCACCTTATAAAAGATCGTCCTCAAGCTGCACTCTTGAACTTCTCTAAGATTCTAAGCCAAAAAGATTGGGCCATTGAGTCCTCATGTCTGCATACCATTCCCATGTTTCCTCTTGAACACTTCTATGTTACCATAACACATGAACTAACGGTATAGTCTTTCCCCGTAACACTTTCTCACTGTGACCCAGCACGCATATTGAATGATCCTCAAAGGATGCATCTATCTCTAGATCAACCTACTCCACATCAATTCCATGAGAAGGGTCGGTGTGATACTGTCATATTTTGACGCATAGAAAACATCATTCATAGTGATTAATTTCTATGGAAGTGCTAATTGGTATGCCACTGGCTCGATTCTCTTGAGCACCTTAAAGAGTCCTACAAAACTAGGTGCAAACTTTCCCTGACTTCATATCCTATAGAGACCCAATCTAGGCAACCCTCGAAGGAATACAATATCACCCTGTGTAAACTCTAGGGGTGATCTCTATCTATCAGCATATGAATTAGACCTACTCTAAGTCATAGTCATCCATTTCTGAATCAACTGAACTTACACCAATGTTTCCTAAAAAATACTCGGTCCCAACAGCTCTGACTCACCCGCCTCTAGCCAACATAGTAGTGATCTAAAAGGTCTACCATAAATTTATTCATATGTTTCCATCTGTATAGTTTCCTGATAACTGTTGTTATAGGAGAAATCCACTAAATCCAAGTGATTCTCCCAAGAACCACCAAATTAAAGCACACATACCCACAAAATATCCTCTAACACTTATATGGTATGCTTTGAATTCCCATCAGTATGTGGGTTGAAGTTCATACTTAATAGAATCTATGTACCAAGCACCTTATGTAATCCCTTCCAAAATCGTGAAGTAAATCACGAATTGTGATCTGAAACTATAATTTGTGGCACCCCATGAAAATGAACTCTCTCTCATACATACAGTTCTCCCAACTGTTTTACTATAATGGTTTCCCCGATAGGTAAGAAATATGCTACCTTAGTTAGTTGATCCATAACGAACCAAATAGAATCATTTTTCCTAGGAATCTTGGGAAGTCCTACCACGAAATCCACATTCATGTTGTCTTACTTCCATTTTGGAATAGGCAATGGATGTAATAGGCCTCCAGGTTCTTAATCCTCTGCCTTCACCTGATGATAGGTGAAACATCTTGTTACGAGTCATGTTATCTCCATTTTCATGTCTAGCCACCAAAACTATCATCGTAGGTCACTGTAAATTCTTTCACCCCAGGATGTACTACCCATTTTGATGCATGAAATTCTCGCATGAGTTCATCTCGCATACTCGTAGGCACAACAACCTAATTTTTCACATAGATAATATCATCCTCATCTATTAACCAGACTTAATGTTTCTCACCACATTCAAGGATTTCCTTTAAGTCTAAACACTTTATATCCTCATACTGCCTGTCCCTGATCCATCTCAAGAGTAAAGAATCTGCTGCTATAGAAACCATATTCATACTCTCCTGACTCTCTTGAAGTACCACATGAATTTTCTCTAGAAAATTCATCATCTTCCACTCTGCACTCAACTAATGTAACAACTGAGTTTGAGTTTTTCTGCTCAAGGAATTAGCCACACTTTTCCCCTTTCTGAGTGTATATGACAATTCAAAATCAAAGGACCGCATATACTCTACCCATATTCGCTTTTGAAGATTCAAGTCAGGCTGTGAAAAGATATACTTCAAGATTTTGTGATCTATAAAAACTATAAAATTTTCCCCTAAAAGATAGTGTCTTCAACACTTAAGAGCATAAACCACTGCTTCCAACTCAAGGTCATGTGTAGGGTAATTCTGTTCATGTGGCCTCAGTTGTTGAGACCCATAAGAAACAACTTGATCCCCTTGCATCAACACAACCCTGAGTCCGACCCCAGAAGCATCACAATACACCATGTACTCCCCACCTGACTTAGGTAAGATCAAAATTTGTGCTGATGTCAAGCACTTCATCAACTCCGGGAAAGCATTGTCACATGCTTATGTCCAATCAAACTTTACCCTTTTCTTTGTCAAACCTGAAAATAGTGCTTCCAAATGGGAAAAGTCTTGGATGAACATCCTATAATAACCAGCTAATCCCAAAAAGGTTCATATATCAAAAACATTCTTGGGATTCTCCCAAGAAACCACTTCCTTCACTTTTTTTGGGTCTACTGCTACACCTTCTTCTGAGAAGATATGCCCAAAAAAGTGTACCCTGTCAATCCAAAACTGACATTTAGATAGATTGGAATATAATCGATGCTCTCTTAGTGTACTCAGGACAATTTCAAGATATTGGGAATGATATTTATGAGTCTTAGATTACACCAAGTTTTTTTCCGCAAACACTACCAAAAATTGATCTAAGTACAGATGAAATATCCTATTCATCAAGGCCAAGAACACTGTTGGAGCATTTTTCAACAACAACAGCATTACAACAAACTCATAAAGGCCATACTTGATTCTAAAAGTAGTTCTTGGTATATCAGAGGTCTGAAATCTCACCTACTGATACCTCGATCTCATATCAATCTTTGAGAACACACAAGCCCCCTTCAGTTGGTCAAATCGGTCATTAATACATGGAAGAGGATATCGGTTCTTCCATGTCATTTTATTCAACATTAAGTAATCGACACACAAGTTTCAAATTCCACTAGCCTTCTTTGCAAAAAAAAGAGGTTATTCCCAGGTAAAATAATTGGATGGATAAACCCTTTATCTTCTAATTCCTCTGACTAAATTTTTGAGCTATTTAAGCTCAGTCGGTGTCATTCTGTAAGGTGGAATAGATAACAGATCAGCCCCCAACATGAGCTCAATAGTTAATTCCACATCTCTCTCAAGTAGTAACCCTAAAAATTCTTTAGGAAAGACATCTTGAAATAGTTCTATTACTGGTGAAAGGAAGTCTTTCCTACCACTCCCATCATCCAGTAAAATACTTGAAACTTGGGTTTTGAGCTCTCCCAGTTGCTGAGTAACTGGCCCAGCTCATCCTGTATGGATATCCCATTCTCCATAATAAACATATTGGTCACCCTTAGGAGATACAAAGGTCACTCTCCTATGGTAACAATCTATGTGGTATCAGTATGTTGCTAGCCAGTTCATACCCATAATCAAGTCGAAGCCCGTTATATCAAGGACATATATATCCCAAAGAAAACAATAGTCTACAATCTCTAGTGAACACCCCTTGCATAAATAGATATCCCTAAATCGTGTTCCCAACGGTGTATCGATATTCATCACCCCGCTTAAGGACTCCACCTCCATGCTCAAACCATTAACAAGATTTGAAGATATAAAGGAATGATAGGGACATGTATCAAACAAAGAAGAAGTTAAATTATAAGAAACTGGAATAATACCTATCACTATCGATGGACTAGCCTTAATCACCACAAGTGTAGGCTTCACTACAAGTAACCTTCCTTCCCCTCTTCCCTATAGTATCATCTGACTCCATTGAGTAGCACCACTCTACTAATACGGGTGATCATTACCTGAAGCACCATGTCCACTACCTCTACCGCCTCTTCTAGTAGAACTCTAGCTACCTGAACTATATGATGTAGAAGTACCCCTTTCCCACACTCTAACTCTGAGAAGCTTATCCCTCAGCACCAACTTGTCACTGCTTCCTGCGGAACCTCTGTAGGTGCCCTATCTTTCCACAAAACCAGCACTCCACTGGTAGTCGAGTACAATGTGTATGATAGTGTCCCTTCCTAACACATTGGTGTCAAATCACATGAGTAAGATCTGGTGAAACTTTTCCTCCTAACTATCCACCTTGCTTTCCACTATCCTGACTAGGGTTCTCATAATAGTGCTTCCTTCACTCAGAAGGCACACTCCCTGATTGTCCAGTGACAGCTACCTATCTAATACTAGAATCCTCCTTCAGGTTCCCCTATGAAATGAGAGCTTGATTAACCACCTCTGGGAATTTTTTTAGCCTAAAGATATCCACTTAGGACTTAATTTCACACCTAATTCCATCCTAAAATAATTTTGCTGAAGAAGACTCATCCTCCACCAAAGCTGGAGAAAAACGCTATAAAACTATGAAATGTTCAGCATGATCTATTACGGACATGCTTCCTTGAGTCAGATTCATGAACTCTGAATCCTTCTCTTGTCTCATCGTCTCTAGATAGAAGTGCTCTAATAACTTCTCCAAAAATTCCTTCCATAACATATCATCAGTCTGTCCAAATTGTACCTCAATGTCCCACCAGCGCATCGCTGACCCCATAGAAAATAAGCATCCAACTTTACCCCCCTCCCACTCTGAGTATCCAAATGGTCAAGTAATATATCTATAGATTCAATCCATAATTCATCTCCCTTAGGACCACCCTCTATAGTAAAATTAGGAGGGTTATGTAGTTGAAACTCCTTTGTTAACTCATCCATGCTTTTATGAACTCTCTCTAGGTCTCTCTCCATGAATTTCATAAAACGAGCAAAGTTTTCTCGGAACTGTTACCCTTCCTCCTCATCTTGCACCAATGGTGACTCAAGTTCCCTTTCTGGAAGTTCGTTCTATACCACACCCCTCAGTCTCTCCCTTAACAAGAGTTATGGAGGCATATCACTACAAATCCAAACACACTTCTTAAGTCTCATAACCCAACCATTAAAAATTTATGTAAGAGGAGAAACTAACACAAAAAGTTTCAACATTTCATTTTCCTCTTTTCTTGTCCCATAGTCAACACTAAGGCTTATCACTATGCTTAACCATCATACTCTTAGGTCTTGGTAAATAAGGGTAAAATATTCACATTAATTAATTTAGCCATTAATTAATCACATTATCTCAAATTAATTAATTGAACAATTAATTAATTTATCATACTCATTTCATAAATAAAGGTTCTCATTAAACACACATTTATTCTTATTTTTCATAATTATTTCAATCTCTCAACAAGGAGAAATAGTTCAAGTTCAAAAACTTAGCCATAACCCATTTTATCATGAGTTCCTAGAATGATGAATGTCACAACAACCCTGAGTGACTAGAATGATTCATGTAGACTCAAGTATCATGCCTCTTTAGGTCAAGAATCAAAATTTAACAATTTTCATAACAATTATCACATCACACCACAGGTGAATTGCCCAATGTGAAATAATATCCAACTATAAAAATAAATAGTAATCACAACTATCCCACCCTGAGTACTCAGATTTTACCCCGTACATGGGTTTGCAACTCCCTTGCATGAGCTCATTACCAAGCCTCAACTCTTCTTAGTCTTCTGTATACCTTTCCCAAAATAGTAAGACAAATGAAAAATAAAGAAAAGAAAACCCCTTTGATACCAATTTGTGACATCCTGGCCCAGGTGACACTAAATGGTTCCTCGAGCTGGTTGGCCACATTCCCTCAAGGGTGCCTCCCCATATGCCAGAGGGTGACGACTTGCAGCAAGGGTCTGATAAGTTAGTCCTAGGGAGACTATACCCTCTTTTATCAGAGTAAATCCCCAATGGAAGCAAACAACAATAACCAAGTATAGAAACGTATAAATAACCAGAATAATACCATGTCATATGATAGTCAAAAACTAGAAAATACAATACTCAATTGAAAGGTAAAACAAGATATAAAAATGAAAGTGTCATGTGTCTACAATGAAACTAAAAGTAAAAACACAATGACTCCCAAGTGGGCCCCAAACCACATCTGGTTCCCTCTACCATGCTCTAATCCCAAAAAGAAACATATCCCAAGGACTTTCCCTTATCCTATCCTGAAACAACAAAGTTTACTCAGGTACCGATCAGGTGTTCTGAATAGGGTGTGAGTACGACTCAGTAATCCACCAACAACGGTGTCTAAAACAAGTCCAGTAAGAAGATAGTGTATACATTTCTATGAAGAAATAAATACAATGCATAATTAAATAGTTATCACATTATCATTTAATCTTTAATCATCACATTAGATCCAGTTTCAATCCATGTTTCCCACTTGAATCATCATTCATTATTATTAATCATTTGGTGTAGGTCGTAACGCATAGCACCCCAAATCTCATTAAGTGTAGGTCCTCATGTCTATCACTGCAAATCTCATTAATTGTAGGTATCCATTACTATCACTCTATATCTCATTTGGTGTAGGTCGTCATGCCTAGAACCCTATAATCTAAATCTTGGATAACTATTGGGGAGGAATTCCATGTCCAAGTCCCAACTTCTGATTAATCTAGAATTCCATGTCTTGCACCACAAAACTCGCATCCATTTAATCATTAATTAATTCACAAGAATTAGCCACATCATTCCATTACTAATCCAATGATTAGTTAAACGTTTCAAAGGCCATTAGTTAAATCAAAAATTAACTAAGCACATAACTCATTAATTAATTCATCAATTAATTCATCATTCAAGACAATTCTCATTCCATGATTAATTCTTCACAATTTATTATCCATATCAAATTTTAAATTGTCATAATTAATTCTCAAAATTAATTATATTTGATAAAAATCATGGCACATAATTAATTCTCATAATTAATTATCTTTTCTCAAAATTATGGCACATAATTAATTCTCACAATTAATTATCGTACATAGTCAAACATCATTTCAAAATTAATTTCCCCCAATTAATTATCTTAACACAATCAATTCAATATCTCAATTATAATATCTCAACCCTTAAAAAATCTACAAAATATCTATTTGGGAAACCCCCTTTTGTTTTTTCTGTGATTTAATTATCAATTAATCACTAAGGCAGTCATAAGTCAATTCCACATTCCTAATTACTCCAATTTAGGAAATTAATTATCAAAGGAAGCTAGAAAATCATAAAATCACATACACATATCAAAATCACAACTATAGGAGTTCTATTTAGACCACCTACCTCATTTTATTAATGGATGTTAGCCCAATGGAAATCCCCAAAATCTGAGCGGCATAACATCATCGATCAAGCTTTGGATCTAAATACCTAATTCAAAATTAAGATCAAAGGCATCAAGATCGTAAAATCTAGATCTAGATCTTCAATCCTAGATATAGATATCAACTCATAGGTTTAGATCCATGAAAATGGTGGATATATTCCATGAAAATATCAAGGAAAGATAGAGGAATGAATGAGAGAAACAACGAGATGAAATCCACTTATCGGGAAGAGACCAGATGTTCAATCCAAGATTTTGATCTCAAAGAACGGTGTTTGGATCACCTTTTAATCTCTCCATAAGGCTCTAGGAACACCTAGAATTTTTCAATCCTAAGACAAGGTCAAAATATGGTATTCTTAGGGGGTTCGAGGGATTTTAAAAGGATTTTCGGATATTATAATCTTGTGCGCATGGTTTCCTAGGAAGAGGTGCATGGTTAGGGAAAATTGTGTGCCAACTATGTGGTATTTCACAACATGTACGGCTCGATGGCTCACAGTTAGGAAAAATGTGTGCCAACCATTCCGACCTCCTCTGTCCGCATGGTTAGCTTGGGCACTTTTTGTCCAAACCGTATGCAAACCGTGTATAGCCCCCTGTCTTACCAAACTCCTTAAAAACTTCACCCAAACACACCCAGGACACTAATCCAAAACAAAGGTACTTAAAAGCTTCAAAAAGTACCTAAAAACATACCTTGGATGACTCCATAAAAGGCTGGGACCTTACAATTTTATCATTCCTATTTTAAGTTTCAAATCTTATTTATTATTTGGTTGTTGAATCCAGTTATCATTATTGAAATTGGGTGTGTATAATTCTCTCAAGTACGTGTTTAATTGAGATATATTTTTATACATGTTTTCACTTCATATAATGGCTCTTTTGAAATAAGTGAATGGGGTGAGAATTTTTCAAGGGGATAGTGTAAAATTATATTTCTACTTTTTTAGTGATTATTAGGGTACTAAGCCTTTCTAGGATAGTTCATTGGACCTCAAGATCAAAACCATTGAGTTGAGATGAATTAGACTGGTTTATGTGTAGATTTTATTTTTTTAAAAATGCAAGCCAAAATAATGGCCTCACAAAAAATGGTTCCAAGTCAATGAATGGCCTTTGGTGAGCCTGCCAACAAATGAATTTTTGAACCCAAATTAAATATAAAAATAGTGGACTCGTGTTATCTATGAAGAGGACACTGTTTTTTGTGTACTAATATTATTTAATGGGTTCAGTGTGTGAAATCAATTATGGAATTTGATTGGATTAAATTCAATTTTACATGAGCTAGAATAACCTTCAATATCCCATACCCTCCTATTAAATTGTGATTCTAAGCAAGTGCAACCCCACATGATTATCTTATCTTTGAAGTTTCATCATGAAAAAAGGATTATAAGAATCTGGTATCCCTTAATATTACTTAGCCTAGTGATCAAAGACCTCCAATCACCCTCAGATTATCTGAGTACACTCAATAAAAAGTAGTGGAAAGAACCTAAGTGTCTTGTGTGTGAAATCCTGTGAAATGGGAAGAATAATTCAAAATTCATAGAAATATGGAAATATATTAATGTATAAATAGTTTGAAAAATTCCAAAAATATAAATAGAAGAGATATTCAGTTAAAATTAAGAATTCTTCAATAAGGGAAAGGGGAGTCTTCTCGGCTCAGCCACTAAGGTAATGTTTTTCCATCAGAGAAGTTATTATATTATAATTAAAATAAATAAAGGAAAATAGTTCAACTCATGATTTAATAGTTTTGAAAAAAAGCCTATATAAAATTGAAAATCTACCCCTTTTATCAAATAATGACCAAAGGTTCTTTTTGCTTCCCCAACTTCTCTCATGTGTGTGGAATGGATCACTTTACATTTTCCAATGATTTTAATGAGTTTTATAATATTCCCCAATATTTACACTGACACTGTTTTCTTTGATTCATCCATATGTGAATCAATTTTTTGGATTTACCTAGGTAATTATATCTCAAAAATTATATTTTCTAAACATTCTCCTCCCACTATAAAATTTCCTAGATATTCTAGAATAAAAAAGAGTGAAGTGTTTTGATGTTTCATGAATCTAGTGGAAAATCAATGTCGCTCAAGGGATTTCATGGGGTTGAGTTAGGATCTAATTTAGATTAGTCATAGAAGTGGGCTTCTAAATAATGGGTTTTTAATTACTAGTTTGGGGATTCTATAAAGTAATCTTGAAATGGCGGGTCTTTATCCAAACATCTAATCGGAATATTAATCTAAATCATCAATATGTTGGACTTATATTCATTTTTTATATGCATGATTATCTCTACCTAAAGTTCCTGAAAAAAAAACGTGCTTAAAATCCATGTGGTATCCTTTGAATAGTTACAAGAGTGCTGATGTGGTATCCCATGACTTTAATAAGACATAAGTGAATTTAAAAAAGTTTATTTTTAAATAAAATCATGAATCCTTATGATGCATTGAAGCTTTAACATTGGCTTCAAATTCTAATGATCTACTTGAAAAGGACTTACACTTGAGGTTAAAGTATTACACTCAAGCCTAATGATCCCCCTTCTATAAAATCTTATGCTTGAGGATGAAGTCTTACATGAAATACCAAAGAATTATGAAGAGTTTTTAAAATCATTACAATGGTACTCTATAGAAATTTTTTATATTTCTAACACCCTATGAATAGAGAAAATTTTTGTGTTTAGTTTCCCTTTTTGTTTTTCCTGAAAACCATAAAAATAAAATTTATTGATGTAGGATTTATCTGAATAAAGTATAGAATGAATAAAAACAAAAAATATATATTAAAACACCTCTAAATAATTAAATTCTTGAATCAAAAAAAGTATATATTTTCATTAACATCTTAAGGATGAATAAAATTATTAAAAACATGATTTTATCCATTTAAAAAATTAATTCCAAAGTTCACCATAGAATCAAAAATGTATCATTTACCTGGAATTTAAATTAATTATGGGATTAATTTCAAATAAAAAGAAGGAAAATTTTTAGGAAAATTCAACCATAATGATTTATTCAAAGAAATAGATAAGTCTTGAGATACATAAATAGTTATCTAAGAAGAGTTAAAACTAAGATCAGGCATAAAATCAAATCATTGTGATCTAAAAATGAAATAGAATATACATCCATTGATTTTGATAATTATCTAGAAAAATATAGTAACAAACATGAGGTTTTATTGGTGAGAACTACATAATATAATAGAGTTGTTGAATAAATAAATTAAATGATGAAAAATATGGTGAATAAATTACTAATTGAAGGTGGAATCACTTTACACTATTAGAAATAGGTGGTTCAAGTTATAGTGTACACACAAAATTAGGCATTTATAAGCCTTGGGGAGGATAAAACTTCATTTGACGTGTGGTATGGAAGGAATCCCTCATTGAAACATTTTTTCATTTTCAAAAGTAAATGATATATTTGAAAAAAAAAGTAAATTAAGGAAATTTTAGTGAATTAGCTGATGAAGGAATATTCCCAGGATACTTGGCAGATAATAAGGCCTAAAAATTCTATAAAAATAGCCAAGGTAAAAATGTGGAGTGAAATGATGTCAAAAGCATTAAAGGAAAGTGAGTAAAGAATACTAGTATCTCAAACAAAAAATTTTACTGTAAATATTAAGAATAAGAAAAAAATGAAGTCCGTATAAATCCAAAAAATGTGAAAAGTAGTGTAAATGATTAAGACTCAGATGCTGAATCAGAGGAGGAAACTACTATTGGATAATAACAACCTACACTTTATAGGAGAAACAAAATAGTATAGGTTGATATATCTAACATTATTGGTGGTAGTTCTACACCAAATCAGACAAGAAGAATGAATAATGTAGAACAAACTTCTCTATCATCAACAGTTGATCCAACCTTGTTTGATGAAGCACCAAAAGATGAGCTATGGTTTAAATCCATGAATGAGAATTTGGATCAAATTAAAAAAAATTATAAGCATATTAATAGTCTAAATTCTCACAATATGAATGGCATGAAATGTATTTTTAACAAAAAATTTTAAGATTATGGAAAGGTAATAATAAACAAGAAATAATTAGTATGTAAATGATATGTGAAAATTAAAAGGTTATATGTAGAAGAAACTTTCTCACATGTTTCATTAATTTTGTTTATTAGGTTATTCTTAGATATGGATATCATAAAAGGATACATGTTTTATTAAATGGATGTCAAAACAACATTCTTTAATAGTATACTTAAAGAAGAAGTCTATATTGAATAGTCATTGGTTTTTCTAATGATAAATTATGAAACAAAGGTTTCTAGACTAGAGAAGGTCTTGTGTGGATAGAAGAAGGTACCACATTCATGGTATGAATTATTGGATTCATGTATAGAGAATAGGGACTTCAAAAGAGTTGGTTTCAATCATAATGTGTATATAAAAATATCTGAGGAAGAACAATATATAGTGATTATATATGTTTATGGAATCATCTTTAGTTGAATAAAGAAGAAATCTATGGAAGATATTTCTAATATCATGACCTCATAATTTGAAATATCAATGATTAGTGAAATGACATATTTTCTAAGGATACAGGTGATTCATAAATTGAAATACACATTAATATCTTTAGTAATGTATGTGAGATAACTTCCAAATAATTTATATTAATGATTAAAAACCAATTTTTACTTCAATTATAGTTTTAACCAATCTAGGGAAACATTAGGATGTTAATGATATGGACCCCACATTGTATAGAATAATAATTTGAAGTATGTTATATATGATAGTGACTCAAACTAATGTTGTTTATGAAACATGTTTAGCATTCCATTTATAAATTGATCTAAAATAACATTGAAGTTAAGTGAATCATGAGATGTATCTATGGAACTTTTACCTTTAGCTTGATCTATGATACATAAAAAACAAATTCAGCATTTTATTATTTGGATTGGTCCAGTGATATGGAAGATCAAAATTCTACTAGTGGTGGTGTTTTTGTCATTAGAAACAAATGAATTGGATGGTTAAGTAAGAAATAGGAGATCACATCTCTTAGAATAGTATAAGTTGAATATATCTTGGTTACCAAGGCATGTAATCATCTTTTATAGATGAAACAACAACTATAAGATATTGATGAAGAAGTAAAATATCTTATGGTTATCTTTTGTGACAACAAAAATGCTATTTAACTCATGAAGAATATCATTCAACACTCTCATACTAAGCATATTGATATATGATATCACTTTATAGAGATAATTTTGAGCTTCATCTGATAAATATGGATCATATTAGAACTCATGAGATGTAATTTTATGTCATAAAAAGTCATTGAGCATTCCAGTGTTGGAAAAACATTGATTGAATATTAGGGTTCAACCATCTCCCTCGGCTTTAAGAGGTTTGAAGATACACCTCTTCCCATTTATATCTAACACTTTATCTACTATGCATTTGGGATTTGAAGGTTCATTATCATTGGGTTAATTATTAAATGGGGATAACATACCATGAAATTCATACAATCAAAAAAGTTGTTTACAAGAATGAATCTCTCCTTCATGAGGAACTAGTACAAAAATAATTTATCTCATCAGCTTTTTCACATCATTTATTTATAAATGACATGAAAAATAAGTTTATATTACTTTATCACATTATTTATATAATAACAGACATGAAAAATCAAGTTATCCACTTTATCACATAGTTTATTATATAACCAAATTGATAAAGAGTATTTTCACATCTGTTATATAATAACGAACATGGAAAATCAATTTTCATTGATTTATTATCTCATATATTATAAAACCGACATGAGAAATATATTGGATCATGTTGGTTATATAATAATCGATGTGATATACCATTTAAAATTTTATGAATCATTGGTTTGAATAATTTCGGTGTTATTCAATCTCGTGAAAGAAGAATTGTTTCTCTCATACGGAAGCCCTAACCTTCGTTTCTTCGATCCTGTGAATGCCAATCTCAGATTTCCATCTTCATACATCCTCAGGTTTAATTGAACTCGTTATTTTTCATTCTATATTCTCTCAACTCTCAAGTAAGCCTCATACACCATTCATTACTTTTAGTCATTCAATGTCACGGACTCCTTAACTCTCATTTTTTTCAATTCCATAGACTAAAATCTCACATTAGAATATTTATAAACCCTCAGGATTCATAGACCTCATCATTACACATTGGAATATAGATCTTCTCATCTCAAATTTTAAATTGAAATCCTCATATACCTTAGTTATCTGTTTATTTAAGTGGAAAGGTGTGTGGATTGCATTATATATTAATGTTCTATGTTAAATACTAAATTTTCACACTATATATTAATGTTCTAGTGTTTCTACTATATAGAAATATTTTTTGACTCAATTGTTTCACAAATTTCTATATTACATCAAATCTTAATTTTCTGCATTTAATCTCTAAATGTTACTTATTTGGATGATGTTTGTGAATCATTCATTGTTTATACATAAACTTACACGTATGAGGATAAATTTCAATTACTGTTATGTATTGATTAGTGAATTAGTAATCATAAAATGTAATATATACATACATTGAAATTTGAATACAGTTCAATGTACAATATCGTATAAGTAGTGTATGTGCATATAAACACATTTCTTATGATGTGAGTATATTCTTATCTTGAAAAATCATTTATAATATATACAGTTTTTATATTATGAGATACTAACTATATAATGTTGAAATTATATGTGAATACACTATAGGAACTATGAATTGGTTCCTTTAGGTATCTTTTTTATACTCTGATAAATATATATTAGGTTTTGACTCTATTAGAATAATTAACCAATTTGGTATAAATGATAATAGGTATTGATGTACAACATATCCCCTGTTATAATTTAGGATAAATTAAATTTTAAATTTATAGGATTTTCCCACTTTATAGGTAGAGTTTTTCTATGTTATATTTTCATGGCATTACACATGCATCACATGGTATTCACACTAAAATCATTTTTTACCCGATAAATTTGGATTTTTATTATATCAAATAAAGCATACTGAAATTTTTAAAATATGGTTTATTAGCGTGTTAAATTCAAATAAAACATGCTTTCATAGAATACATGGTGCATAATATGATTTTCACAATTTTCAAAATCCACTAGGCATAAATAATATATAATATTAATTATGTGTATATATATATATATGTACTGTATTAAAAATTCATCATTGTGTTGTTTGAACTCTATTATAGGATTATATTATAGTATGAATTAATGTTTCTTCTAACAATTTTTGCTTTTTTCATGACAAAAAAATATTAAAAAATTGATGATAAAGATTTAAATCAAAATGGAAAAAGCACACTTGATTTGGATTCTGGTCAATAATATTCAGTTTCTAGTTTCTTTTAATTTTATTCAAAAGAAAATGAAAAATGAGAGAATGGTCTAACTATATTTTCTTTTGTAAATTACTTCCATAAATTTATTTTTATTATTTAACAATAATATTTAAAATTTTATGCCATTATTTTCAAAATTTATAATTATAGTTTTCAAATATGCATATATATTTTTTAAATTTCAAAATTTTGTTACTTTCAAATTAATACATATTTGATATAAATTTATACCTAGTTTAAATAGAATAATTTATTCTAACTTTTATGACCACTATATTCTTCTAAAAATATATTTATTTTTGATATTTGAAATAGATAATAATGAGTTGAATTTGTCTTATGGAACTTTGAATAATTGATGAATATGAGGAAGGTTTTGATGCTTTTTTTAATTTTCTAAACAAAATGTTCGAAACAATTGCATGTGTTTCTTTACAATCTAGAAATTTTAAAATATAAATAAGTTTAAAAGAATGTAGATTAAAGATCATTTAATTTTTTCATTATTTTAATCTGAGTTACATCCCTTGGATTTTACATGGTGGAACTAGGAATAATTTATGATCTCTTGATGATGATGATTTTTAAGATGATAACTCTGATCAAATTGAATAAATAATTCATGATATTTAAGTATAGGAAATTGAGAAATAACCACCAATTAAGAATCTATATGGTGATGTTGGAAAACTATTATATCTAAGTTGTATAGAAAGTACAGCTTTATCGACATTGTTAAAATTGATTAACTTGAAGGTGAAACATGGATATAGTGACAACAATTTTACAAAGTTTCTATAATTGTTGAAAAATATTCTTCCTAAAGACAATGATCTTCCATATTCAAATTATAAATCACAGAAAATACTATTCATAGTGGGATTTGTGTAAAAAAACACATGCCTACCCAAATGAACATGTGTTATATATGATGGAATATGAATTTCTATCGGGGTGTCCTAAATATGGGACATCATGGTATAAGTCAGAAAAACATTATAGGCTGATTTAGTAGTTATAGAGACCCATACCAATGAATCTTGGTATCTTCCGATAATTCCTTATTTGAAACATTTATTTTCAAACTCACATGATATAAAAAGGTTAAGATGGAAAGCAGATGAGTGGATATGTGATGAAAAATTATGGAATCCAGCTAATTATCCACAGTGGAAGAAAATTGACCACTAGTTTCCAACATTTAGAAATGAAGTTATAAATCTAATACTTGGACTATACATGGATTAAATTAATCCATATTGAAGCCTTGGTAGCGCACATTTTTCATAGCCTATTTTATTGGTAATTTATAAATTATCTCCTAGATTTTATTTGAATAAAACATATGTCATTTTGAGTTTAATGGTCTATGGACCAAAACAGCATGGAAATGATATTGATGTTTTCTTTTAACCAATAATTTATGATTTGAAACTTTTAGTAGAGGAAGATATTAGGGTGTATTATTCTTATAAAATGAAATATTTTCAACTGCATGCAATGATTATGTTCACTATAAATAACTTCTCATCATATGAAATTTTGTTTGGATACAATGTTAAGGGGCATAAATATTTTACAATTTGTGAAAAATAGAAATCATATTATCAACTACATTATGGGAGAAAAATAATATACATGGGTCATCAAAATTTCTTGGCTATGCATCACTCTTATCAAAGATTAAAAAAATTTATTCAATGACTCATAATAATTTGATATTACTCTGAAACTTGTGTCTTCTAATTATTATTTTTAAAGGGTCAAAAACATTTATGTTACATTCAGAAAGACACATAATCTGGAAATGATAGAAATATTTGGAAGAAAAACTCAATATTTTTTGAGCTGTCATATTGGAGATATCATGGTGTCAAACATAATATAGATGTCATGAACGTGGAGAAGAATATATGTGACAACTTGATTTAAACATTATTAGATATTAAAGGAAAGACTAAAGATGGGTTGAATGCAATATTGTGTATATTCTCAATGGGAATATGTATGGATTCATCTCCCACTCCAGATGGAAGACAAACATTCCTACCCTCATTTTTTCATACATTATTCAAGAGGGAGAAATTTATATTTTTTCACTATCTTTATGATATCAAATTTATGAAAGGTTATTCTTCATAAGTAAAAAAATTGTGTCTTTAAAGGACATGAATTTTATAGGTATGAAATCTCATGATTTTCATGTCACAGTGAAACATCTCCTACCAGCTGCATTGCATGGAATATTTCTCATCTATGTCAGAATGACTATCATGAAGGTGTGTTGTTTTTTCTATTCATTTTCTAATAAAGTGATTGATTTTATTTCTCTGAAAAATTTGGAGAATAAATTGGTTTCTATACTTTTTCAATTGGAAATGTATTTTACTCCATTTTTTTGATATTATAGGGAATTTAATGGTTTATTTTATGTGATAAAGAAAGCTTTGCAGACCTTTATATCTACATTGGATGTATCCTTTTGAAAGTTATATCAAGATATTAAATTGGTATATTAATAATCGATATCTAACTGAAGAATCTATTTTTAAGAAGTATATTTCTGAGGATGCGGCAGAGTTTTCTTCAAGCTACTTGTCTGTAGTGGAGAACATCATTTTGTCTACATCTCGTCATGTATAACTCAGTTATGGGGAAAGGGTATTCATGGATTGAAAGTAAAATTGTTAATAGGATAAAAAATAATAAAGGTGCATTTATACATCTTGAATAACATGAATAATGTTTGGGCATATATAACATTGCAAAATAATGTGTTAAAACAATGTTATCCAAAGAAGAAATATATGTGGATTTTTAATGAGCATAAAAACCCTTTTTTCCATGGTTTAAAGAGACCATTCTTGGTAGATTAGATGAATAAAAAATATAGAGATGGTTAGTGGGTGGTCTAAGTTTAAATTTGATAACATGGTTTGGGTGTGACAATAATTCCTATACATTTCATATGAAAGATTAGGACAACAGAAGCGTAGTTCAGAATAGTAGTGTATTGAGTCATTGAAGAAATATGGGAGGTTGATTACATTAAATTTCTAGTTCCATTTTTTAACTGTAAATGGTTTATCAGAAAAAATGGTTTTAAATATTATTAATTTGGAATGACACTAGTTAATCTGGATATATTGGAACACACAGCTGCTCCTTTTATCATGGAAACACATGAAAAAAAATTTTATGTTCTTGATCAATCCAATATATAGTGGTATATTGTTTAAAAAAAACAATATGTTAGTAATGATGAACTTGAAAAGGATGATGATTTATATGAAATCCCTACTTCCATGGAAATATTAACAAATAACATTGATGAGCACATCGTAGACATGGTTTGTGCCAAACAAAACTATCATGATAAAGGAATTTGGGAAAACTATCCTTTATTACACTCCTAATATTACAAGTAACATATGTTTATTTCTCATTTACTTTTTAAAATTTCATAAAATTTCAGATATTTTAATTTTATTTTCTTTATTAAAACACATATTATAAATAATAAGTTAAATTGTTTGTTTATATTAGTTTTTTTAGTTTACCATGTTTACCCTTACATAACTTATCAATTAATTGATTTTATTAAAAAAATAATTATTTTAAATATTATATGATAAATAAAAACAAATATATAGTATAGGATTATATTCAAAAAATATTATTTTTTTCATAAAAATGGTTTATTAGGTTGGAGCATTTTTACTATTCATATACCATTTTTAGATTTATTTTCATTCATTTATATTTCATTTCATCCCTCATCAATTTTATTGTAATTTCAATTAACTATAAAAAATGTGAATAAAAATTTGTTAATTTTAGTTTTGTTTACTTTTTTGATTGATAATATTTAGTTTTTAATTTTCATTTATATGTAATAGTTGGATTTGTATATTTTTGTACTAATTGTTTGTTGCTTTGATTTGTAGGATAGTGAAAGATCAATCATATGATCCAAAACATACTTTTGGAGATGATTGTACTCATACCTTTGGGGATTAATATACACATGCTTCTATTGATGAGCCTCATCCTTCTTTACATGCAACATTTACTTCTATGGTGCCAAAGAAGAGTCTGTGAGTTGGAAAACGTGGCAGTGCATGTTTACCAAAATCATCAGTTTCATGTATCTAGGACCAGAAGATACCAGTATAATTTTATGATAATGATTTTATAAGAGGTCCAAATTCAAAAAAAATCTTTAATTCTATAGAAGTTTGAGCTAAAATAAAAGTTAGTGTTTTGATTAATGATTAGAGAAGTATTGAAAATTGAAAATTTTCTCACTTTTGGGAGACAATTTTCGTAATCTAATATTTCTTTATTTTACTTATCTTGAAATTTTTGTTATAATATATGTTTTCCTCCTTCTTATTTAATGACATATGATATACCTAATATTGGATGATTAAGGTGGAAATGTTTATCATTATATGCCTAGAGATGAATGATTTTAAATCAACCCTCACATCAGATATAATTATTGGGTATAGAAAACATCATAATCCATGTGATATATATTCATTTATAAATGAATATACATGGAAGAAATTTGTTTAAAATAGATGATGAGAAGCATTTTTGGTAAGTTTAATGTTACCTTTTATATTTTTTCTTATATTAATAATATTATTAATTATTTATTTATTCTTAATTTACAGTATCAAAGAGATCTCATCAAGATATACAATTTAGAAGCATATGCCCTCAAACTTTATCTTGATGAGGGTATATGTTATTGGAAGAACAAATGATATCTGAAAATTTATAAAAACTGAGAGCTAAATCTGCATCCACTACAGAGGTTAACCCTCCTCCTCTACCCCCCCCCCCCCACTTAACATAAAAAAATGGATGAGGGGTTGCATTAGAAAAAAAAGGATAATATCATATAGAAGAGTTGAGGGTTATAATAAGAGTATTGTAAGATGTTTTATTTATTTATTTATTTAAGTTAAATAAATTCTTTATATATTGTGATTCATTATGGGATTTTTCAAATATTCCATATAGGATTCTCTTGTGGGGCAGAGAACATAGGGGGACTTTATAGCTGA
Organism: Viscum album; assembly: GCA_963277665.1. NCBI lineage: Eukaryota > Viridiplantae > Streptophyta > Magnoliopsida > Santalales > Viscaceae > Viscum > Viscum album. The sequence continues at coordinate 1,498,773,901 of OY728166.1, read as the reverse complement.
GGGTGGGAAAGATATTTTAGCTATAGCATTGGAAAATCCTAAAAACCTAGGTCATGTATGAGGATACAAGTTAGGTGTGTCGATAAAAAAATTATTCCCACATTCTGAAGTTTCTTCAATGGAGGATTTTTATAAAACAAATATAATCTTTGGAAACTAAAATTTAGGATATTCATGTGACGATGGAGGAAAGGATTAGAGCTTTGATACAGTCGATCTTTACAAACATGTAAAGACAATTTCAGACTATTGATCCCACTCCTCCACCTCCGTGAGTAGATCCCACTCCTCCACCTCCATCAGCATACCCCACTCTTTCTTATCCTACTCCAACACCCCCTTCTCCATAGCTTACTAGTTATTGTGAATTATATTTTGATGATCCCCAACATCATATTTTTTCATATGGAATGATATTTTATATTGGATATACCATTCATCATCAACAGATAGAGATAGAGCATCATAGGGTCACTATACAAGATATTATAGATAGATCAACAAGAATAATATTTCCTATAGATGAGGTGAGTATGGTTGGATAAAGTATCAACCAATTTTTATTTTTTTCATCTATAATTGTTTGATATATTACCATAGAGGTATGTGTATATTTTATCTTTTATTTAATTTTTCTATTAAATTCCTTTTATCATTTTAAAGTTTATATATTTTTATATTTTTTACTAGAATACTTTAAAGGTAAATAAATAACATATAGTCAATAATAAATACAAATTTCTATGAATTCAGATATAAATTATACTAGTCTTGATTGATTTTCAATATATTCATTTTTTATGTTTATGAGATTCCAATTGAAGCTGGTGTTTGTGGAATTACAATGAATGAGGTGATTTTGAAAAAATATCATGGATCTTGTAACTGGAGGTCAGTTGGGAATCAACATGATGTATGTTTTTTCCACGTAATTTGATTAACAAAAATTTTACATTAGTTTAATTTATTAATAATTTATACTTATGTTTGTTTTGTACTAGATATATTCATACAATTTTTAAGAAGCATGAAAAAAAATAATTATACGAATTTATGGAACAAAAGTTTATTTCACCTATAATGATGACAATGACTGATGCTGAAAGAACATTTTATATTACTGAAAGTTTTCAAAATAATGCAATTATTCAGTGTTGGATTTTTCCTTATCTTTAAAATTATGAAACATATATCTCAAAATGTGTTATATATATATTAACATAATAACCACCAACATTAAATTTTATTTTATATCAGCGACCATTGTATGTTGTTTGTTTTTTTCTAAGGGATAATGCACTTCACTGGCTATGATCAATCCATGGTAAAGTTTGAGAAACTTTTAAGAATATATTGGACATGTAAGTTTGAATTTTTTAATAATTTTTTATATTATAATAAATTTTAAATTTATTTGATTCATATTATATTCAAATAGGGTATGGAATTTCTTTATAGAGACCATAAGAAAAAAGAGCACCAAGATCAAATATGTAAAAGAAAATGTGAATTTTAGTTTGAAACTACTAAAGTTTGGATATATTACTTAATAGTGTAATTTTGAATTGAAAAAATATGTCAAATGGAATTTTCATAAAAAAAAGGCAAAAATGAATTTTGATACTATGTTTTAAGATATATGCATGAAATAATTTCAACTAGGAAAGTTACAAATTTCCAACATGTCATATTTCTTTATAAAATTTTCATTAATATTTCATTCATTTTATTCAGAATGCGTATTAAATTATTTCCTTTTAATTTGTATCTTTTTTATGACCCTCAGCCTTATAGTAAACAAGATATGAGATACATAAAAATTGAATGGTAAAATCATTTCATAGTTTTGATTGGATTTTAGTTTATTTTTTTATATACTATAAACTTGAATTTTCAAATTCTAAGTGTGTTTTTATAGTTTTTCTAGTGGTTTTTATGCTTTTTTATACAGTTTTTATGGTATTGTTTTCTATGGAGAGGAGGAATAAAAATAAACTTATTAAAAAAATCACATCATTTATGTCATAATTGACGTGTAAATACCATGAATTTTTTACATCGGTTATTGGATAACTGATGTGAAAAACTCCCACATAAATTTATTTATAATGTATATTTTTATTAACAAATGTTAAAAAGTTATTTACCATATATCCTACAATAATTTCATGTACTAACCGATGTTAAAAAGGAAAAAAACTAACATGAAAACCAATTTTCCACACTAGTGAGGAGTATGTGGTGTGAAATTTTGGGTAGATATGATCTATGGGGAATATATTGTTTTTGAAAGGAATCAAAGTGTGATGGGAAATAAGATAGGGGGTTTTGGAGGGAGTTTTAGAATAAGGAACAAACTGAGGTATATAATTATTTCTTGAACTCTCGTTTTCAATACTTGGAAATGTACATGTAGACTAAGAGTTATAGATGAGTTATTCTATTACTTCTGGGGTGTTGAGTGGAATTGAATTTCACTATTGTATTTCCAACAAACTCAAGGGGTTGTATTACAACCAAAGTAATCCAAGAAAATGATAGGTATTGTCTTTGTTGGAAATATAGTTCAATAGAGATGTTTTTAGTGTTTAATAGGGATAATATTGATAATAACATTGAATATATTTTGATGTTTATTGATCATTAAGAAATTCATGTGGTAGAATAAAATAGACCACATTATATGTTAAATTTTAGTATAGAAGGTAGTTTAGTTTCACAATGATTGTTAAAAAACATTTTGTGAAAATTTTTGTGCTAAGAAAGAAGTTTTATATAATTCATATGGATTCAAAGGTGAAAAGGTGGATTTTTTTGAAATTTTGTAAAACTTGGGAATGTTTATTTTCTAAAACTATGTAAATACAGATAGAGATTTTCATTAAATTTAGGAGTTTCTAATTAAAAACATAAAAGAATATGAATTGTTTTTTTATCACAAAAAATTCAAAAAAGGTTGGTTTTGTGTATAAATAAATCTCTAATCGTCATTAATTATATCAAAGACTTGGATATGGTATGCTCACGTTGTTTTCATGAAATAATTATGTGAACGTATTTATTGTGTGAAATAAGAACTTTACACGATCACAAGTTTCATGAAAAGTATGTCATAGTACTAAGTTAAGCTTGGATATTTCATAAATGTATGTTTTGAAAAATATTAGAGGATTCATGAAATACTATAATTTAAAAAAATGTGTAATGTGAACTGAGTTTCACTTGGAAAATATTGAGGAACATGTTAGATCATAATATTCTAGATGTAATGATGAAAACCATGTAGATCATTCTTACTAATATATAATAAGCTTATAATTCAATAAATAGAGGAAGAATTAAACCAAAGTAGTGATCAAGGGGGTTCGGTGGAGGTGATTTTAAGGATATAGTGAGTTATCCCTAAACATTGTAAAGGAAATGAGTATGGCATGGAGTGATCGAGACCGAATAATTGTAATCCACTAAAACTATTTATGATTAGTGGATTCTAGTATGAACAACACAATATCAGTGTATACTCCTTAAACTATCCATTAGTGGAAAACAAATTAAAAATTATTATGTCCTTCATTTTCTTTATTTGTGATTTCGGTGAATATGAATAGGTTTCTAACAGGTTTAACTCATTTCTTCCAACGTGAGGATAAGATCTACAAAAAAAATGACACCTTGATTCACCACTCACCTATAAGGATATATTAGGTTACAATAGTAATAATCCTATCCATCATGACCCATGTTAAGGTCTCTCATCATCCAAAACCTCTTATAGATGCACAAATCCATACTCAACACTCATTTCATAGACCAACTTAAGGAATCTCCTAACTATACCCCCCCCCCCCACACACACACCACAACTATAGGGCTATCATCTACCATGAGCATAACTGCAGTCATAATATCAAGGCAATGGTATATGAAAAATCACCATGATTATTTTATTTAATTGAGGCACCACAAATAAGTTATTTGGGGAAAATCAAAATATTTTTTATTATTATTTATTAAATTCAAACATATTTTTCAATATTTTATCTCAAAATATTTCATTTTTAATATTTTTCCAAAACCATTTGAATTTTCGAAATCTATTTGTCATCCCAAAAGAATTCATGAACATTTATTGGATACATATATCCCTAGTATAATGCATAAACCCACACACTTTTATCACCCTAGGTTAAGATTAAAAATAACAAATAATAGATCATTTGTAGCATTATACTTGAATCAAATACTTAATCAAAATAGTAAAAAATAATGAATAACAACTTGTCCTAGGTAACCTAAACCATTCCCAAACATGGGTTATCTATACTCAGGAATAAGTTCCTTCTTAATATCCAAAGCATCCCACCACTATATCTCTGATAACTTGAATGGTACCCCAGTATGGAGAGCAACAAGACCTCAGGCATGCCTCTATATAAGCTAGAGGTTACTGACTAGTGGTTACATTCTATAAGAAATGTGGGGATACTATACTCTCATTACCATAAAAAAATATTGACTAATAATAGAAACAATATATAAAACATTAAAGTAAACACATGAAATTATTTCTAAGACCAACTGAAAATAAAAACCACATCCATATGTTATAACATAAATAGTACTCATGTATAACATATATGCATACATAAAACAAGTACTACCCACCAGGTTGATCAATAAATATAAATATAAATATAAATATAGGGGGGAATCAACTATAAAATCTATGTCCATCATTGGAACTGTATCCCAACATACATTTAGATGCTTTATTTGGATCCTCTATCTAGCCTATCACTAGAAACAAAATATAAGGTCTACATGTGCACCTAGGTGCCCATGTAGGGTGTGAGGATATAACTCAGTAAGATCATATATGATATATGAATGTACAAAAAATAGATCATAATGAACCATACATAATGTAAACAACTGAATCAAGTCATCGTGTGCTAACTAAGACACTATGGCACCCAACTCCACCTTCTTGAGCAATTTCAATGATACAAACCATAGCCACATGTCATCGAAATCTAGTTAGGGAAAGGAATCTCAATATCTTATCCTAGGTATATAGAAATCTTATTAAGGGAAATTTGTTTCAATGTAAAATCTAGTTATATAAGAAACCCATCAAGCTAAAGGCATCTCAATAGCTAATAACATGAATATAAGAAACCCATCAAGATAAATTGATCACAATATAAAATATCATGAATATATAAAACCAAAAAATAACATTAAGGAAGTGATCTATGGAGATAATTTTGATATGTAACCACCCGTGAAGGCTGAAATATTCTCTTGGGTAAGGTGTTATGGATAAATATTTTATCCACTGGCCAAGGTATGGAGTGTTATGAGGAGGGAATCTCAATAACCAACCTCTTGTACAATCCAAACCAGTAATATCCTTGGATATGAGGTACTATGGTTGATTATATACACCTCGGGAATTATCAAAATTATTCTAAGGAGGGAATCTAAATATCCAACCTCCTATATAAGGAAAACCAACACCATCCTCTGAGTTAGGTCACTTAGTTCATCACATATCCAGAACTTGGAAAAAGTGAGTAGCTAGTTGGGGGAAAACTACACCCAAATCCCTAGTTCTCCAAGACATATCCTCAAAAAAATCCTACAAAACACGATCAATGTATAATAATAATAAAAAAAACATATCAAATATATCCCATACCCTATCTCTATACTAGCCACAATTTCAAAAAAACACTTAACTAGAGTATAACACATAAAAATAAATATAATATGCCCTATAAAATATCATCATCCACATGTATGAATCAAAATTCGATATACACAATCCTTATAATGATCTCAAGCCCCTCAACTATAACCAACTCTCAAGCTCAATCCATATGTCATACCTAGACACACTATACACTAAGCCTTACTCTTAGGTCATGCATCACCTTTTAGGGTCTCAAGAAAACGTCAAAAAATCCATAATTTATCCCTAAAATATGATTATTACCCAATAAAACCCTTATTTGTCTCACTAGATGCAATTTCCTCTTCTATAATACTTCTTCACATTGATTTCCCTCATGGACTACCCAAAATAACACTTAGTCTACCTGTATGCATTCCACTTTTCAATATTAGACAAGATTAATGAGTATCCCTACTATATTTTCATACCCATCACACAATTATTCCTAACCCCTTAGGATACTTATGATAGAGAGTGACCATGCCCCATCTTTATATATATATTAAATTCCACTAGGCACACTAAATTGGAGTGACTACCTTCACCCACAATCTAAAAATAATAATATTCTAAGACCAATGGATTTTTCTAGACCATTAAAACCTATTACATCATCCCAATCCTCTCACTCAAGGTGTTACATAGTCCCATTTTTATTCCCATATACTTTCCTATATAATTATCAAGGACTGTCACTAGCCAAGATATTTATCCAAGGGTAATCCACTTAGAATCACTTAACCCACTTATTATATCTAATTCTGATCCATACACTATTTATTATATTATCCAAGATTTATTTAGGTTTCTTTTAAAAATTATATACATATCATCACTAAGGGTGAAGCCTTAAGGAAACTCATGAATTTCTATGTTGTGTGTGGCACACTAGATTCACTATTAAATAGCTTAACCTAATCCCATTCCATAATTTTAGAAATCAACCACCCCCTTCATAGCTTTCCCTAACCCAAATCTGAGGAACACACATGTAATACACATGCAGTCATATATATGGTTAATAATTAAGGGGAACACCTACCTTCAAGATAGAATTACCATCCTAGACTATTCTTGGCATCATCATGAAATATTGGACCACACCTAACCTTGCTTCCAAGCCCCTATATCACATCCCAAATCCTTAATAATTAATTATAATCACTTATAATTAATTTTTTAATTAAATTAAAATATTAATAATTAATAAAAACTCACCAAGGGCTTTCATAACACTAAACTATCAACCAAATTCATGCCAATGACCCGAGGCATGGTCTTAGCTACCCTATTAATAAAACCTTTTAGATATGATACCAATTTTTTAGATCATAAAATTATAATGTGAAATAAAAAGTACCCTAATAGAGGGGGTGAATCATATTTTTTACCAATTAAAACTTTTTTTTTCTAAACCTAACCTATCATAATATTTTGTTCTCATACTATCAGGAAATCATTTCAATCTATCTTTTCCTCAAATTCATTTATGCCAAATATGAAAAGCATGTGTAAAAAGTAAATCACACATCAATATAAATATATTACTTGTGTTGTGGTTGGTACCCTAGAACCAAGTTCTAATTACTTTATGATTACTTGTATTAATGTATTTAAATAATAATAAAATATCCTATCACATCATGATTGTAATTCTATGTGAAATATTTTGTGATAATTTCTTAACTATACTTACAGCACTAAAATTTCATAACAATTTCCCACTATGATAATAACCTAGTTTCATGAAAGTATTATTAAATATATGTTCTATAAGAAGAAGATATCATTTTATGGGACACAAATGATACAACCTATAATGGCTAGTGACTCTTAGGACTTTGATACAATTTCTCATGGTGTACACCCTTGATAATCTTCAATGTAGGAGATTTTGAGAAGATGACTTGCTAATAAGAAATCCATATTTATATGGTACATTAGATATTCATATATACAGACATGGGTAATGATCCTTATACTTTAATATTTCTAATAATACATGTCATCAATCATGTACTTTGATATATTGATGAAAATAATGACAACATATTCTCGTGGTGGGATATGATACATTGGATACATCACAACTAATATTTTATTGATTAATAATGTGAGAAAGGATTTCTCTTCAATGGAACTTGATATCTCATCCCCTTTAATGGGAATTGAACTACTTGATTTAGTTCATGGACATTTAATTGTTCTCAAAAAGTTCATTTTTAGAAATTTAAAAAAAAGATAAATTGAGAAAATAGGTTAATGACACTAATATACAACCTTCTTGATTATATATATTCAGATAAATGTAATATATTACACAGTGTATGTTCGTAGTAGGTTACATGTCATTGAAAAATTAACTTCTTTCTCTATGGGAGCCTTATTATGTTATAATAAACTAATCCTTGATGTAAATCAATATATCCTAATTTCACTAAGAAAGGGGACTACAGGGTCACACACTAAGTGTCTTTAAAACCTTGATTAAATTACATATGAATTTTAACATGTTGGATAAATATTATTTTCAAACATGGTTTAATAATTATTCATGTTTGTTTCATCAGAAATATTCAATCACTAATTATTTAAGAGAATATATATATGTGAGTTGAACATTTAACAAATATTATTCACAAGTTAATTATTTATTTAATTACATGAATTCATAATATTTATATGTTTTGGTTTATTCACAAGGTAACAAAATATTTATTTATTTAGTTATGTGAATATTTAATAAATATTTATTCACTAATTTGGTGAATGTAATATTTATGAATTTATTGGTGAATAATGAATTTTTATTTAATTAATTAAATAAATAGACATTATTCAAGGCCTAATAAATATTAATGAGTATTGGTGTGATGATTTTAATAGTCTGGTGAGAAATTTATTATTATATATTATTTAAATAAATATTAATTTATTTATTCAAGAAAAATAATATTTATTTTATCTTTTATTTTAGTGCATATCAAGTAGATAATAATAATTATATTTTTATTTAGACATGGGTTTCGTCATATATAAAGAAAGATAATAAGGTCCCTTGTGCAATTATTAGTTTCTAATAGTGTCACTTTTTAAACATGGTTATGAAAGTTTTCATGAGTGAGAGACACATTATTTCTTTGTATACAATGAGTTCTAGAGAGGATTCATTCAATCCCTAGAGATCACTCCCCTAGAATACTCTAAAGAACACAGATAAATTCTTACCCTCTACCAGAGTGAATCCTTTCTTCCTTGAAGGACTAAATTTTGATCACCATCGATCATCGCAAGAAATAGATTCATCCACACTACCACCCAAATAATTCTATGATCATGATAAGATATTTATAGAGCATGTGTGTATCATATGTAGAGAGAATCTACCCTTGATTCCTCTAACACAATGATGATAAAAAAAATAGTGGTCTACTAATTCATTGACATCAAAGAAAGAATTCAATAAAAGGTAATTAATTAATTAAATAAATAAATTCTAAATTATATGTGAAAATATCCCCTCTTATAGGTTATAGGTTCTTGGTAATTAATATTTGTATTAATTTCATTTTTCATGATGGTTTTTCATCATGTATATCATGTATTATTCATGTATTTTGATAAAAATATGAGTTGGTTGCAACCAACCTGGAAATTCTGCTATACCTGAATCCTTCAACTTAGTCCCCCCATAATGGCCTATATCCAGGGAGTATACATAGGGAGATATTCCAATGTGCTAAAATCCACTATCCTCCAAATCTCCTTTTTTCATTTTCCGAATAAACAACTTTTTGGATTAGTAGGAACCTCACAAAATACTGGATACCAATTCAAAATAAAAAAGGACCACAACTGGGAAACAACACCCAATCCACAAATTCAAAATTAAAAAAGAAACCATAAGACATATACACACCATGATGAACTAAATCACCATTCAGCATCATCATCACCCACCCCCAGCGCCGGTGAGGACCCGGCTAAATATCGTTGAAATCACTGTAAAGATTCATTAGAACATAGAAAATTCGAAATTTTCAACGGACCACATCAAATGGAAACCACTTTGGCCATAGTGGAAAATAAAATAGCTTCAGAGCTCCCATCTAACAAGGATTACCATTGCTTGAACACCAAATCTAGGACCAAAATCAACAAACCAGGACTAACACAAACACTGAATCAAGGTTTTGCCTCCTACAATTCTGAGTACCACACAAACAGCACATTCCCAAAGCCACCATAAGAACCAACGCACCAGGACGACCTACCTTGGGACAAAAGACTACCTGGACAGAGAAGAGTTTGAAGTGGAGAATCCTTACCAGTGGGTTGCAACCTTCGACTCATCGTCATCACCAGAAGCAACAAAACTTTTCCCACTTTGAAGAAACACTAAGAAAGGAAATCAACCATCTATAAATGACATCAAAGAGGATAGAACTCCATAAAAATACAATGAATCCAGAAGCACCAGAGAAAGCCTCCTCTCTCAAAGACCCAAGCCTCTGAATATCCTTTGAGTTTGGCCAAGATGGGACCTCGCACAATGGGGACAATAGAAAGAGAGGCAGAGGAGGGATAACGTGCCTCGACTCACTGAAAAGAATAGGAATGGGGAACAACAAACAAAGGATACTATATTCCACGAGAAGAGAAGGTTTATGAAGTGGAATCGATAAAGAGGTAGTGGCAAAGAGGAGCGTCACCGTGCAGAGGAAGGTGATGGGAAGAAAACCCTAATCACCGAGAGAGAGAACACCACAGGTTCACCACGTGGGGGTGAAGATAGGCAAGGAGCAAAGGCGGAGGTGCTTGGAAGAAACCCTAGCGTGATAGGAGAGGATATAACCGAAGAGTGGGGATCCATTCTCCAGGTCCTAAAATCCACTATCAATCATTGTTTTTTTGGATACAATGTTTAGGTGATATTAATTCCATGCCAAGGTTCATTTCCCTTATGGTAATGGTAAAATATGAATAAAAACATCATGAGAGGGATACCATGAAATTTAAATATAATGAAATGAAACCTATTCATTATACTTAAAGAAAATAGGGTAGATAATACACCATATAAATGAAAATATGGTGTAGAATATCAAACATGTCTCATGGAATTGAAAATGAGATAGAGAACCCTTATGATATTAGAAACATTTGTACCAAAACACATTAAAGGATATTATGTCAAATGAAACATTAAATATCATTAATAATAACAAAATAATGATATAAAATATTAAAGGGTTGGTAGATGCATCATTCCAAATAAAACATGGTGTATAATAAGAAATGTGTCCTAAGAAATAAAATTTGAGATAAGAAACCCATTATGACATTAGAATCTTTCAAATAAAAATCACTTGAAGGATAAAGTTTTAAATGAAACATTAAATACCATGAAGGATGAGAGGATAATGATACAATATATTAACTAGGCATTATATACACCATTACAAATAAAATATGGTGTATAATAAGATATATGTCTCCAAGGGTAAAATTTTGAGACAAGAAACCCTTACAAGTAACATAGTCATTAAGGTACGAATCATTTGATAATATGGTTATAAGGAATAATGATAAAACACAATAAAATAATGATAAAATAAAATACCAATTACTTATTAAGTATAATAAATAAATATTAGAATAATATATTTTTAATAAAAATGTTTGTAACTCAATGGAAAACAATTTATTTAGCAAAAACCCTTACATTAATTCCCACTGAGTTGAAATGTTCTCTAACTTCTTGTATAAAAAAATTACTATCTTAATCACCCATTTTAGAATCCTTTTCATATATATTACCTTTTATAAAATTCATTTATAATTATTCTCTACATGTAAATTAGTTAGTTATTATCTATTTTTAATATCGGTGTGAGTAATCTTGAATGGTTTGAACTAGTTTCGTAATAGCGATATTGTTCATAATTATTATCCCAAATATCATCATTACTAGATCATAAAAGGTACTAGAATTGATGTTTTATTTATAATGTTATAATATCATTCTACATGAGTTTTATTTATGATTCTTAAAGATAAAATTGATAATGAGCATGTTTCAGTGGTTTTTCACTAACAAACATTTATATCTAAACTAATGAGTTTAGTATTAATGTTTCCCTTAAAAAAATAAAATTTTATTATTTTATTATTTATATAATATATTTCTATAAATTAAATTCCATATTCATCCATGATATAAATTTATAGCAGTGTTAAATTATGTGGTTAAATCAACCCAAAAAACAACATATCATAATTAATGAATGATTATGAAGTGATTTAGTTGACATATCATTACACCAAATGAATAATGACCTTATTTATTGTTTATCAGTGTGATATATCTGAATTGAAAAGAATTATAATAAGAATATAACCTATACATTGTTATTATATAGTACGAATATATCATTTTTTCTCTTTGAAATATCTTTTAGACAATTAAATTTATCACATATTTTATTGATCATATTTTAAATAGGTTGTCTAAAATGTATTACCGAAACCATAATAATTTCATAAAAAACATAGATATCCATTAAAAATATATCAAAAAAATATTTAAATATGTATTTCTCCTTTAAATGAATATTATGTTTGATATCTTGTGATACACACAACATTAAACTAAAATGAACCATGATACTTTTATTGAGAAAAAATATTATAATTGCATATAAAAGTTAAAACATTACGAGGATGATATAATAATAAATATTAAGAAAATTACAATTGGAATAAATGTAAAAAAATATAAAAATAACATGAGAATATAATCTTTATCCTTATGTGTTGGTCTTAGTGGAAAACTTAAGAGGAAGGATGAATTGAGTTTCCAAGTAAAATTTTATATTAAGAAATATTTAAAACTAAATCACTCAATTTGTAAAATACACCCAGTTAACTAAAATAGTAGAGTTATAATATTTCATCTTTTCAAAAATCTTCTCATAAGTTCAATTACAACTCAATTAAAAATAAGTATGAAAACTCTTTTTAATTTTTAAAATATATTTACTCAAATCAGAAAACATATATAAAAGAATTAAATTAAACTACCAAAGTAATTTTTTTATTTAAATTTTACAAAAAAGATATTGATTTTGTTTAAAAATAAAGAAAAAAACAAGAAGATCACACATTTGAAATAAACAAGCAGTTTAATCTTATGATAATACCTAGTGCCCTCTACTTGGAAATCACCCACTACAAAGTAATTTATTATAATATAAATTGATCCACTAATTAGATTGGTTTTTTCAAAAAATCTATACTAAGATATTACTGGCTATACTAAGCCTCTTTCATAGTTTTTCATAGGATAAATAGAGGTAAAATGACTTTATGAAGGTTGTCCAGGCTATACAAGAGCCTCTTCCACAACTCCACCTGAGTGTCCAGAATAAAATAATTGAAAGAGAGTGTCTAAAACTCTCTAGTTTAGTATAGAAGTATATATTTATAGATAAAAATAGTAAAACAAAACACATCTTAAAATACTAGATAAAATTGAAATAGAAAATAATAGAGAGTATGAATATTAAAAGAATATCAATTTGATCAGCTTTGGTTGTCCACGAGTCCTTGCATTTATCTTTTAAGGGTATCAATCGAGTTGGTATAGAAATTGCATAAAAAATATATTATCATAGAAGTAATTTTTAATTCTCTATTATTAGTAGGAACTAAAATAGACAATAAGTTTTGTGAGGGGAGTCATTTAGTCAGCTAGTTGGTACTTTTCTAGATTCATTACTTCACAATTCTTCAATATTTTAAACATGTATCCCTTTATAGTACACACTCTTCATGCATGAGGGGTTCGTCTGAATTTATATCATCCCATAAGGTCTAATTATCCATTTTAGAATAATAATAAGATAATATGAATACTTGTACTGAGATACATATTTGATAAGTCTAAATTTGTATTTAATTTATATGTTGATATATTTAAGAATAATCATTCTTAAATCCATGTGTATTTTCCTTGCATTTAATTTCTTAATCATGTTGTTGGAAGAATTATTTTTGAATTTAATTCTGAATAACTATGGTAGAAAGTGTTATTGGAGGTAGATCTTATGGTTATAGAATATATTAATGGTAGATGTACCTGGTGGTAATATCACTCAGTAGTTAAATAACTTGATGTTAGCTTCTTTTACTAGTAGTAATGGTATATATTTTGATGGTAGAAGTTATAAGGTAGATATGCCTGGTGGTAGATGCTCTAGTGGTAGATACAACTAGCAGTCAATAATCTTGATTGTAGCAGTGCTCTAACGATAGATGTTTGGAGGTATCATAACTGAGTTTTAGATATTTTGGGTAGTATATTTTGGTGGTCATAGAATTGAAATAATGGTATCATCTTGAAGTGGAGTTATATTTTTTGGTGGTAGCATATTCTAACTAATGGTAGATAGTCATGGTAGGTTCAAGACTTAGCTTCTTTTATTATTTTTGATAGAAAATAGTTAACTATCATAAAACATATAAATTATTATAAAAATAATAAAAATGATTTTGGATCACTAAAACAAGTAGGTTCTAGATGAAGACAATAATATCTCCCTTTTTGTGATCACAAATCATGGAATTAATAACCATGAGTGAAAAAATAAAAAAAACAATCTACTTAATAATAGTCAAAGTACATATAAAATGCATATACATGATTCATGTCATACATTCTTTCTCCCCATTTTGGGATTTTAAAAAAGATATAAATAATAATAAAATAAATAAAGATACAACTATTAATAATGAGATATTACTTTCATTAAACATCAAATACGATGTGGTAGATTAGAAAAGGAAAATCAAAAATAAAATCTCTATCAAATCCTAATATGAGTATGAATAAGTCTCCTCAATGTGGGTAGAGGTAGTATCAATTGTTTCCTTTCCTTTAACATCAATAGGAGGAATATAGGAGGAGATGATAGGGGTATAGGAGGATTAAATACTATAGAATAAGAAACTACCCTAATGTGTATCATATATTCAATAGGTGTAAATACAAAAAGAATAATAGTAACGGAAGTGGTATTTAAAGGTACTGATAAGGGTAAACAAATGGATTCAATCATGTGAATAGATGTAGGTTCTATAATTGATATCCTAGTAGTGTAGTGAAATATCTCTGTAAGCTCTATAAAGTGGGCAATAACCCTACGACCATGCTCTATGTATCTAAAAAAATAATCTCTTCTATAAAAATATTGAGAAAGGGTGAGAAAGTATTCAAATGATTCACATGCCCTTTGAAATCTCTAGTGGTAGGATATATCCTCATATTATTATCTAAGAACATAAAGTGAGAATTAAGTTTATTCTTGGAAAAAATAAAAGATATATAGTACTTAATAGACTTAGTTATTTTTTATCTACCACTTCTACCTTCATTTAATCATTATCTAACAAGATTTTAAATATTCTCACCATAGTATTTTATCTGATAAATCTCATCCTAATGATAGGTATAAGCATCACCCAAAATAGCCTATAGATCTTCTTTGACAATAGATTTTATTAGCTCAACATTAACAGAGGTAGGGTCAAAGGGAGGTGGATCTCTAAAAGAAGAATCTACAATAGTATACAAAGAATCCATCCTCTCTAGAAGAGATAGATTTCTTTGTGTAAAACTTACTCTCATATTATCTAAGGTAAAAATAATTATATACATCTTTTCCACCAATTTCTTGATTTCCATTTCCATATTTCTAATATTTATAAATATTCTTGGTTGGAGATGAGATAAAACTTAGGATACTATTAGAGGTATGTCATCTTCATTGATTTTCTTATCTTAAAAGAAAAAATATATGAACATCCCACTGAGATATGATAAAATATTGGATTTAAAAGCATTCATATCAGTTCAGGTCAGAAAATAAGTCTAAGGATGAGGAGGATAATGTGGTGATGTCCTCTGTTAGCTATATAATGGATCATCCTCATGATTAATTTCTATAGATGGTACTCCATAAGGAAATGATTCTAAAATTTGTTCCTCATCTATATGATCTGTTAAGGATCCCTTATGATTTTTCTAAGAAATTGATATGGAAGGTCCACCATGATCTATAAGACTACCCTTATCATCATTATCATATCCATATCTTGATTTAGAGAGGGTAATCCTCAATACTACAGATCTGGGGGATTTCTCCCCCTTAGTTGATGCACCATCCTCACCTCTATTAGAATAATATGGCTCAACTTGGCTTCCCAAATCATGACTTGGTGAAACGTGTTGTGAAACGTTATTTCTTTCTTCACTATTAGCCTAACTAGACTCAAAAATAAACAAAATAGGATTATATTCCCTATCCCCATCTCCACTATCAACATCATACTCAAAGTCATAAAATAAAACAATGACATCTTCTAGACTCTTTTAAGAATATCTTTCAAAATGGGCACCATTTGAAACTTATACTTCTTTGAATTCATAATTTCTAGAAATATTTATTTGGTAGGAAGAGACAAAAGTAGATTAGGAGTTCCATATTGTTCGTTCGGACTCTTGAAAATATTAGGATTAGTTCCTTCTTCCATTGAAACTGAAACAGATTCCTCTATAATATTTATAGCTTCCTTCTCTTAAACTTTAGCACTAATATTAGGCTCTCCTTCTTCATCGAAATAATACTCCACTAATTTATCTAACATTATGTCTATGTTAACAAAATTTCTTGTCTAGGAAGTATTTTATATAGGGTTAAAATTTCCATATAACTTGTCATTTTCCAATCTCCATCTTTTCAACCAAGGGTTCTATTTTACATTCATCTTCTTATAGGTTACTTAACTAAGGAAAACAACATAACACTTAGTTAATATTTCTTCTAATTTCGGCATAATACCTCTATATTCTAATAGATTAGAGATCATATTTGTGTATACAATATAATTATATCTAAAAGTTGGTTTGAAAAACTCCATAATTTTCACCATTAAATACCAAAAGAGATTTATTTTTTCTCTTATTTTCATAATAAATAAAAAAAATAAAATATTTTGATACCTAATTATACTAAATTATCTATTATTGGGACAAAAAATATGGTGTATTAACTTGAAAATACATCAATATTCACCATCCAATTTAACTATAGTAGGTATTTTCATAGTGTAATTTCTAATGAGATTAATAAGAGAATCCAAGATCATAAAGTTCTCACAATTGAAGGGAAAGGAACCTTGATAGTCCTCGTAGATACCTTTATGAGGAACTATCATACATTAATCCCATTTTTCTGAATTCAAAACAATCTATTTTATATCCACCAATATTATGATAATATCCTTCTTATCCTTAAACTAAAACTTTTTGAATAGGTATAAATCGAAAATCAACCTAGGGTAGAATGATCTATCATTCCTTAAAAACCATTTTTATCATCCATGGTCCTGAATTATGTTATACATAAGTGATTATCTTTATGATAACCAATAAGAATAGAGGGTTGATGATAATCAAACTATTATTTACTCTCACCATTTTCACATTAGCTCGATGGTTAGAGGTTGAAGGTGAAGGGTCATGGGTTGAGAGATAAAATAAATGAGGTTTGAAAGGGGTGTGCACAAGAGGAATTAAAATTTACACCCTAATTGAGGTATTTTTATCATTTAGAGATTCAAAAGTTAAATTTAAATAACAATAATATTGATAAACAATATTTTAGTGAAATAATTAATTTAGTTAGAAGAAATACATATGATACTGTTTAGAATGGTAATAACTAAATGGTATATCCTACGATAACATTTTAACGGTAGCATACCACAGTAGAAAAACCATAGTAGATCATTGTGGTAGCACAAATATAGTGGAAAGCCAAAAATAGAAAACTAACAATAGCACGACCACAATAAAAAGCTAATAATAGAAATTCAGTGGTAGTAAGCCAATGGTATTATGAACATGGAAGAAATCCAATGGTATCATAGCCACAGTAGCAGTGATTTGGGTTTATCTCTACCAAAAATAAAGTAAATTCAAGAATAAAATAGTAACCATAAATTTGCATTCCAATTTAATGTCTGATATAGATATTTGTTGATGCTCCTTTCCATCACAGAGTCTAACGACTGAAAAAAAGGAAATATCTGAGCTCAAAGTGATTCAACCTTTGAAGAAAATATCAAAAATCGACAAAGGCATGAACAAAGGATCAAAAGCAACTTCACCGCACAAGTTATATCACTGTCGCGCAAGTACACTTGTGCGACGCCCTTGGTCGCGCAAGTCACTTGCGCGACCTAAGTGATAATCGCCCAGTAACCGCCCGAGGTCTTCTTCGGCCTATAAATAGACCCTGTGGGCCCCCCATTCGAGAGGATCTTTTTCCAGAAACTCGGATTGAAGCTCCCGACGCCCAAGTCTCTTCTCAAAGATTCCGGAACACTTCTAAGGTAATTTCTTACCTAGAACGGAAGATCTAAAGAGAGGGAGGAAGGCATAAGTGTTGAAAATCATCAACACTTGCGCGCCTAAGTGGCCAAACCTTAAGGGAAGTGGTCCCACTTGCGCACCGCCTTATTCCTTCGATATAACTTGCGCGTCCCTTTTCTGGAAGAACCTCAAGAGGATTCTAAAGGGATTAATAAAGAGTCGCTCAAGTATTCTAATGCTGGTTGAAAATCGCGCAAGTACCTCACATGTCGCGCAGGTATACCTGCGCGACCAATACTTGTGCGCCCACGTAAGACTTGCGCGCTTTTCAATAATTGCACGCCCCTACCTTTTTGGGTGCCCATCTTGCCCATTTTACCCCTCTTAATCCATTTCACCTTTCCTATTCAAGATTTAGTCTTCAAGATACACTTCAAAGCCATTTATGGCATGATTTCTTGATTTAACTTCCTTATTTGAAAGGAATTCTATGGAATATCTCTCAAAAGATAGTGATTTATACATTTTTATGTCACCAAAGATTGAGAGTTTTTTCATTCAACCTCATCCTTTAAGATGAGAGAATCCCTAACCTGGATCTCCTTTTCAGGAATAAGTCCCAGTCATAATTTTTTGGCATCCTTCTTAGGAGTAAGCCCCAAGTCCCTTAATTTGGGCATCCTTTTCAGGAGTAAGCCCCAAACCAAGTCCCCTAACCTGGGTATCCTTTTTAGGAATAAGTCCCAGTCATAATTTTTGGGCTTCCTTCTCAGGAGTAAGCCCCAAGTCCCTTAAATTCTCTTTAACCAGTCCTAATGTACATTTGATCTGGGATTCCCTCTCAGGAGTAAAACCCAGTTATCAATCCTCTCCTAATTTGGAATTCCTTTTCAGGAATAAGTCCCAAGTTAGAGTATTCAAATCTCCATGAAGCACATATACCTTTATGGACCCTGTTCTTGGATTTTCTCCCTAAAGTAAATCCTCTGGGCAGTCATACATACATAAGCCCCAAATCATTTCTTATGATTGCATCTTTCATGGAACAATTGTCTAATTTTTACCAATACCTCTTGTTTCTCACACCGAGCATGACTCACGTGAGCTTAGAGTGTAAAAGTAATTGTGACATCCTTCTTTGAGCCATCAATCATAAATATCATACCCTTTACTCGAACTACGTGGGTTCTGATTCCTTTTCCAAAACAAAGGATACGTAGGTAGCCCATCTATGGGTTCGATCCCAACTCTGAAATAATTCATGTCTTTCTGAATGACAATAAACTTCAAGTGCCCCACTGAGTGGCTTTAAAACCAGCCTGGTCATCATAATGACCAAGAGACTTTTATATGAATGTTTTGAAGGTTACCATTGACCAAGAATCTCTAAATAGATATAGATGATTCTCTATTGATGAAGAACCTCGAATACATATAAAAGATTCTCTAAATTTCTTACATATTTAATCATTTATTGTCAAAACTAAAGGAAAAGCTCATTTTATACTTGGTAATGTAATAAGGATTCACGAACATAACTTAAATCTATAAAGAGAGTCCCGGAATAGACAATAATTCCCCTCAAAAAGGTGTGATGAGTCCGACCTCCCATCCTCTCGACCAATGCAAATTCCTAAGCCTCATCAGTCCACAAGCTAATGAGAACCTACCTTTGGAAAGTAGGTCCAAATGGATGTGGAATCATTGGATGTTTCCGGTTCTACGAACAAACCCGCTAGAAACTGATCAAAACGTTTGAATCTCCCATCCAGGAGGTCATCCCCGAATTCCGAGGGAAACAAAAAATGGTGAACCCGACGTGAATCCTTAACCAAGTTAAAATGTTGTTTTACCTATTTGTTAATCCCCTATTTAAAACTCAATAAGAGGGCTAACAAAAACAATCATTGACATATGTGCTCATCCAAAGGATGAAGTAGCTGAGTTTATCTTGATTACATCTGTTATATCAAACAGTCACTCTTTTCCAAGATTTTTTGTATTTTAATAATGGCTGCTCTCAAATTCACATCTGTGAATACTGCTGCTGCAAATACCACTGCTGTTATTCCTACTGGATCGTCATCCGCTCTGAGGATGACATCACCTACTCAGTGTCTTCAACGCTGGGTATCAAATGCGCTGGTTAAGGAGTATTGTCAACACGGTACCATCCCAACTCTGGAGGCTGTCCGACAGGCCCTCCAAGTAAATAACTCACACAGGTCGTCCGGACAACGATGACCAGTGATTAAGAAGCAGGCGGTGCTGACTACCGTCTCCAACCGTTTCGGGTCGTTATCCCCGGAACGCAATTTACATTCACTCCCTTACTCTGAGGAAGTGAATGAGAAGGTCCCGCAGGGCCTTAATTCAAAAAGACAGGAGTCCTTCCCGAGGTCTCCCATCAACAATCGCCGCCAGACTCGTGCGGTAGTGCGCCCTCAACATGATGAGGGTACCGACTCCAGGCATTCAGCTCAGGTTCCTCGAACCCGAGCAGGCAAGACGAACAGCCAGAGACGGAATTCGGTTGACAATGGGCAGGTTTTTATCCCTGCCATCTCCGGAGAAGTCCACCAACCTAACTTGGTGGAAAATAACGAGCAGGCACACACACCTTCCCGTTTTAATTCCGTTGTCCAGCAGACTCGTCTGGCAGCATCACGCCAATCCCGCCAGGCAATTCCGGTGGAGTACTATAGGCAGGAACATACACCTGCTTATACATCACCAGTTAGTCAGCAGGCTCGTCTGACTACATATGATGGATCTCATCAACCATCTTTGGCGAAGTGTAATCAGCAGGCACATACACCTTCTAGTACTAATCAATCCTACCAACAGTCTCGCTTGGTAGTGCACGGAGAAGTCAGTCGGAAAGCTCCGACGACAAAGAGGAGGCAGACTCAACTCTTTGCCCCCACACTTGAGTACTGTCAGGATTCACTGACAGGAAAAGGAGGACAGGAGCATGTACATACACCTACTCAAAACCCGGAATGGACGTATATTCCCGTTCCAGCGGCTGAAGTCACCAAGCATATTTTGTCAATGGTGAAAGAGCAGAAGCAAATTCCTGCTCATATTCTGGATGCTTGCCAGGATATCATAACAGCTTCAGCATCATCTCAGGGACAGACATATAAATCTATCCCTAGTAGTGGAGTGACACATCAACAATTCACTCCAGAACAGACACACACATCTATTCCAGTCCAAGAGGGTCATGGGGCATACTCCCCCATATCATACGGACAACCAAGTCAGGCACATACACCTGATTTGAGTAGAGATCGTCAGCCTAACCTGACCATCTTTCCTGATCAGGCATATACACCTGCTCAGAGTAACCACTTTCATCAACAAGTGGTTTCCAAAGCGAGTAAGAAGGCATCTAAGAAAAAGATCCACCCAGCACAGTCAGGAGATCAAAGGCCAATCTGCAACAAGGCTTTGCTCGATGCTGGAGTTCTTGAAGCCCTCAGACATTTATCTGTTGGAATTCAAGATTATACTCCCTCAGTTCCCAATAACGGGAACATTAATTCCAAAAGTCTTCAACATACACTTTCTCATGAAGGCTTGCTTCGTGACAATTCGGTCAATCTTGAAGTTTCATCTTCATATGAGAGCCATAGGAACCCTCTGTGTGGTCAGAAGACCAAGGATCAAGATATCTCATCTTTTGCTGTAACCCATTATGGTGGTCCTCCCCATGATGATGAACTTCGCTACGAAAGTCCTCTCCGCAGTAGTGATTCACATTGCCTGGAAAATACTCCAGTGGACAATGTAGTGCCAAGAAGTCCCTCTTATCTTGAGGCACTTGCAAATGCGAAACCAGTCATGTCTAATGCTTTATCGCTAGCAAGTGAAATAATTTCTCAATCAGAAGATAGCCCATGGTGTAGGTCATTCTCCGAACCACCCCTAAGTCATGCATCTTCTAGTTTGATTAATGATGTCTCTACCAATCTTGTTGAATCCGATGAAGCAACAAGGAAACACCAACTCTGGTCAAAACAGGTAGAAGAATCATCATTTAATGATAAAGAGGAAATGCTGAACATGAGGAAGAAACTAGCAAAAGGTGAGGTACCAGTCATGTTTTGGCCTTTGGCTGACTCCCAGTACGACATTCCAAAGATGTTGACGGATGATGGAATCCATAATATTCGTCTCAACATATGGAAAACTCTTTGTCAATTAAAGAAGAAGGTATTATCTTATGATGAATATGAACATCATCTTAAGATAATAGAAGGGCTACAACGTCAGATTGATTTGGCATCTCTATCAGTCTCTTGGTATCCGAAGGCTGAAAAGCAACAGAGAACCCTTCAACGTTCATGCCTTGGCGCACTAAGAAAATTGCGTCAGTTAATTTCCAATGCTCCATCTGATGTTCATATCAGAGTATGGGGTGTTCACGGAGCACTACATCTCACAGTGCTTTCCAGTCAGCAAAGCCCTCCAAAAATGGTCTCATGCAATGTTATTGCCCATAGTCGGCCACAGTCAATGGGCTTTGTTCATAATCAAAAGCTTGTTCAAGAACAGGCTTCAACTAGTTCCTCTCAAAATCAAGCATATAGAGAAAAAGTTGTTGAATTTCTCCTACATCAAGCAGGAGAGAATATTGCACAAGCCTCTCGTATGGAGAAAACAAATCATCAAATGACAGAAGTCTCGGAAATCATCCAACAGTCTGTTGAACCAGGTGATAAAAGTGGATACAGGCTAATGCATCCAGCTAATTTCCGAACTAAGATTCGCAAGATCAAGAGATCTTTTAAGAAGATCTCAGACGTACCATGTCAAGAGCCACCCCAGCTTGTCAGACTGGGGACTCCTTTAACCCAACCCTCAAAGTCAACAAATGGGATTCGAGGAGTTGAGCGGAATCAGCAGGAACATCCCCAGTTCACGAGACTGGGGACTCTTTCAAATCATCAATCCCCTTATCAGAGAATATCGATCTTTTCTCGATTGAGGAAGAAGCCCCAAGAGGAACGAAGAGCCAAATTATCAGGAGATTCCCTCCAAATTATATCTCGTCAAGAAGTTCCTAAAGGATTGAATCAACAAAAGGCAATGTCTCATCAAAGATATGAAAGAAGACAATATCACAGAAATGTTGATAGAAGGGATGCGATGCATTATGCATCAATCAATTTCATCAATGTCGTTGTTTCTAATCCACTAGAGGAGACTCACTTAGGGGACTCAGATGAAGAGCGTCCTGCTCAAGAAAATGTACGTACCAATACAAATGAAGAAGGTGTGCGTACATGAAGTCAAAGGATTACTCAGAACTTAGGTAATCCACTTTCTTCTCTCCAAAAAGTATCCAACAAAGGGAGGGGAAAGAATCATGTTACATATCCTTCCTCTGGAGAAGGTCAATCACTCTCATTAGAGCAAAGGTTTTCACAACAGGAGGAATAAATGAAAGAATTAAGAAGAATGAATGCAGAACTACTTCAGAGTAGTCTTCTTCTTAAGAATGCTGAAGTCCGACAGCCAAAGGAATTTGTTGCAGTTACTGAGATGGATCAAGAATATCCTCCTTTATTAGTACACCCTCAGAGGTCTAATCCCGTGGGTCAAGCGCAAAAACGGTTGGCAGTGCTACCATCAGTTGCAGCACCAACCACCACGTCTGTCCAAGCTCCATTCATTGCACCTACTCAAGACCAGATTCAACCGGATGTTTCTCAAAAGTTAATAACTACTATTGAGTCACTAACAGCTCGGTTAGAAACTATGGAAGGGAAACGGGCGCAAGTTCAAATAGAAAAGAAAGTATACCCTGAATGGGTAGTTTCAATTTCTCCTCCATATAGTTTTGGAAACCCTATTTTCCCTACTTTCAATGGATCAGGCGACCCTGAACAACATTTGACGCATTACGTGTCTTGTTGTGATCCTATGATGGGAA
Organism: Viscum album; assembly: GCA_963277665.1. Lineage (NCBI taxonomy): Eukaryota > Viridiplantae > Streptophyta > Magnoliopsida > Santalales > Viscaceae > Viscum > Viscum album. Next base: position 1,498,749,784 of record OY728166.1, on the reverse strand, counting down.
CTCTAGAGCAGCAAGAAGCAGTGAAACTCATATGCTTCGTGCGAACCTTGCAAGGACCAGCTTTTGTCTAGTATACAAGCTTGCAATCCCGGTCAATCATCGGATGGGAGGATCTTCGTCAAAAAATTCCTTCTTCAGTTCAGCTCAACTTTTCCAAAAACAACAGTTTTCGATCTTACAAACTGCAAGCAAAGGGAGAATGAAAGAGTCTCTGATTTCATTGCTCGCTGGAAGGGATTAACGTATTCCCTGAGTTTAGCACTCCCTTAGGAAGAGTTGTTTCCAATCTGTGTGGCAAATTTGCGTGACGAATTACGCACGCCATTGATCCCTGTGAAATACATAGGAGGGTTTCGAGACCTTACTTCAATCGCTCAGCAGATTGAAGATTCCCTTATACAGGCTAAGGTTAAATCTCGTGTAATTCCATCAGCTCCAGGAAGGAGAATGGGTAAAGCATAAAATGCTACAGTTATGCTTAAACAAGCACCTGTACCTATTTCTACTTCAAAACCTTCATCTTCTCGAAGGTCTCCACCTGCTGAACGCCAACAACAAAGGTCCAAATGATCAAAGAGATCAACGACGAAAAAAATTTGAGGATTTGAAGAGTAAAAAATACTCTTTCTGAAGTGAGCAAGTTCCTGGTTACTTCATTTCAGCTCTGGAAAATAATTTGGTTCAATTACCAGTGCCCAAGAGGCCAAACAAGGAAGGAGATGCAGACCGTCCCAATTATTGTCCCTTTCATCAAATGTTGGGGCATCCCATCCAGGAGTGTTTTGTCTTTAAAGACCTCCTGCAAAATATGGTCGACTTGGGACAAGTCAAATTGAAGGGTTCTTCAGCTCATGTAGCATGTGTTACCGCTACAGATCCAGAGGAAGGAGGCGAGTGGCAGGAAGTCAAAAGAAAAACTGCGCAAAAATATGATGATTGGATGGTCAGAAAGACAATCAATCGGACCCATGCCATTTTGCGAACACAATTGAATAAGCCAATTGTGTCTCCTACAAAAGCTGGAGTGAAGCCTCTATCAAAAGACAAATCCTCAAAAGGGCAGCGTAATTCAAAGAAGAAAGAGGAATCAGAAGAAGATGAGTATGTATCGAGGCCTAAGTTGTCTTTGACTCTGGAAGATTTCATGCCATCTACTTCAAAGCAACGGGCACCTCCCCCTCAAACGGCACAGCCTAAACAGGCTAGTCAGGCAGGGTCTTTATCAGACGAAGAGTTAATCTTCGGTTCTGTTAATATGATTCAATTAACAGATCCATATTCCAGTCTTGATGAGCCTGAATTCCCTGTATCAAATAAGGGAATCCGAGGAAGTTCTAGAGGTTCAGGATACAGGGGAAGACGTGGATCTTTCCGAAGCCACTACTCCAATTCTACCCCTTCCAGCACTGTGTATGTAGCATAAACTCGTGGTAGATCCCTTCAGCGAGCTCAAAAAGAACAAGCAAGTTCTTCTGCCAATGGCCAACTCAGTTTTGGCACAGTTATTTTGGAAGACCGATTAAAGGTTCCATCTTCTTTATCTCAGCAAGTAAATGGATCTAATCAGTCTAATCTTCCAAAACCAAGGATGTTGCCAACTTCTATCCCAATACAAGATGCATCAGCTTCCAAAGCATATGCTTCCAAGGTACCTGCTAAAACACATATTCCTATTGGGAAACGCAGACCTCTAGATCAAAAGTATGACATATTGAAACACTTGGCCCAAGTACCAGCCAAGTTATCAATTTTGGATGCTTTGAATCTGTCAAAAGATCTTTGAGAATCACTCATCGAAGCTTTGTCAAGTCCTCAGGAGTTTGAAGCTGAAATTGCTGCAACTGAAGTCTATCACATAGAGAATAATCCTGCAGAATGTCATGCAGTGATATCTTTTACTGATAAAGATGAATATGATGTTGTGCATGGGCACATAAAACCTTTGTACTTATCTGGAAAAGTCAATGGTGTAGATATCCGAAGAGCTTTCATTGACAATGGTTTAGGAGTCAACCTCATGCCCATTCGTACACTTCGTCGATTGGGCCTCACAAAATCTGATTTATCTCCTTCTACCATGATGTTACAAGGATATGATAAAAATAAACAAGAACCACTGGGCGAAGTTACACTCAGAACCTAGTTTGGAGATCTTGTATCCAATTCGGATTTCATGATTGTTGATCAAGACTCAGCTTTCAACGTCTTACTTGGAAGACCCTGGCTACATCAGCATGCAACTATTCCTTCATCATACCATCAATGTCTCAAATACTGTTTCAATGGTCAAGTTGGAACATTGTATGGTGATAAGGCCCTGTTCAAGACATGTGAGTATCAATACATTGAGGCAGAATTTTATCACATGAAGGGAAGAGAAAAATCTACAATGAAGGAAATTACCAAAATTAATGCTCCATATGGTTTGGAGAAAATTCCAATAAATCCATTTACACATGTGAGTACAGATTATGTGTTACCTATCAGTCAAATTGACAAAATAGGCCCAAATCAAAATACTCTTATGGAAAGATCCATAATGTCAATTATGACAATTGAGCCAGACAACATGGGAGAAATTGGTAACCTACCAAACAGTGATGAAAGCATAAGTGGTGACGTTTTCATTTCATCTGCTGAAGTCCAACAAGTCTATACTTCGTCAATCAGGCCAGAAGAAGTTATAGCAACACCAGAGGTGAATAATGATGTCGATTCTCAATCCATCATCTCCCCTTTATTTCCCAAAGAAGGCCCTTTATCATCAATAGGGTCGGAAATGGAAGCTTCTTCTTCAAAATGTGAAAATTTTGACATCTCTTATGATCATGAGAATTTCGTTTTGTCATCTACTATGCAAGTAGAAACGGAAGAAATAGCACATAATGAAGAGGAAGAGGAAGGTCTTAGAGATGCTCCTCCAGCATTTGAAGAGGGTATCTCTACCACTGTGGATGAACTCAGAGAAATAAATCTGGGTACAGAGAAAGATCCACGCCCTACTTTAATTAGTGCGGCCATGACCCTTGAAGAGAAAGAGATGTATATTTCTTTTCTAAAGAAAAATAAAGATATTTTTGCTTGGAACTATACAGAAATGTTTGGGCTTGATCCTGATGTTGTTACTCATCATTTGGGTTTACCAAAAGAACATCGAGGATTTAAGCAAGCCGCGAGAAGAACACACCCAACTTATGCTTCCAAAATTGAAGCTGAAGTGGATAAGCTGATCAAAGCTAACTTCGTCAGAGAAGTTCAGTATCCCAAGTGGTTGGCTAATATTGTCCCTGTAAAGAAGAAGAACGGAAAAATTAGGGTTTGCATCGATTTCAGAGATCTTAATCGGTATTGTCCTAAAGATGATTTCCCAGTTCCGATTACAGAACTCTTAATTGATGCGACCGCTGGCTATGAAGTACTTTACTTCATGGATGGATATTCTGGATATAATCAGATCCGAATGGCCCCAGAAGATGAGTAATCTACAGCTTTCAGAGCTCCTCACGGTGTGTTTTGTTACCGGGTGATGCCCTTTGGTTTAAAGAATGCAGGTGCAACATATCAACGCGCCATGCATCGTATCTTCAAACCTTTCTTAGGGAAGTTTTTTGAATGATATGTGGATGATTTGGTGGTTAAATCCAAACAACTTTCTAATCACTTGGCTGATTTGGAAGTCATATTCCACAAACTTCGACAACATAATTTGAAGATGAACCCCTTAAAATGTGCTTTTGGGGTAACCTCAGGAAAATTCCTCAGCTTTGTTGTATGCCATCGTGGTATTGAAGTCGATCCTTAGAAGACCAAATCAATCCTTGGTATGTCACCTCCTCATAATTTGGAAGAATTAAGAGGACTTCAAAGACACTTAGCCTATATTCGGCGTTTCATCGCCAATTTGGCAGGTAAAAGTTTACCCTTTACCAAATTATTGAAAAAAGAAGTCACTTACCAGTAGACTGAAGAATGTCAAGAAGCATTTGATGTTCTCAAGAAATACCTCTTGAGTCCACCAGTACTCATGCCACCTGTTGAAGGTAGACCACTTATCCTCTATGTGACAGCTCTAGAGCGATCATTGGGTGCCTTTCTTGCTCAAAAGAATGATGCTGGGAATGAAAATAGCCTTTACTATCTCATTAGAACTATTCTTGAAGCAGAAACCCGGTATTCAAGTATTGAGAAGTGCTGCCTGGCATTAATCTTTGCAGTCCAGAAACTGAGACACTACTTGAAACATCACGAGGTCCAATTGGTATCTCGCAATAATCCGCTCAAATTCATCCTTAGTCGTCCAGTGCTTACAGGATGTCTAGCAAGGTGGGCAGTTATTTTGCAGCAGTTCGACATTCAGTATGTATCTCAAAAGGAAATTAAGGGCCAAGCTCTGGCTGATTTCCTGGCTGAACATCCTTCAGTTGAAGACACGTCTTCAGATATTGAACTCCCTAATGAGGAAGTTTTCTCTATTCAAGAGAGTCCTCAAACATGGGAAATGTATTTTGATGGTGCTTCCAGAAGTCCAACAGGGAAGAAAATGGAAAATCCTAAATTCAACAAAGTGGGTTTAGGAATTGTGCTCATTTCTCCAGATAGGGCAGTGTTACCTTATTCCTTTTTATTGTGGGAAGGTGGTACCAATAATGAAGCCGAATACCAAGCTCTTATTACAGGCTTGGAGTTAGCGCTCCAAGCACAAGTGAATCACTTAAAGGTGAAAGGTGATTCAGACCTGGTAATCAAACAAGTCAATGGGGATTATGCCATCAGAAAAGAAGAATTGATCCCTTTGTATGATTACGTCAGAGAGTTAATGGAGGAATTCCCTTCAGAACCGACATTTTCTTATGTCCCAAGATTACAAAATACTCAAGCTGATGCACTGTCTAATATATCCACAGCTCTAGCAGATCCAAATCGGGACAAGACAACCATCAGTATTGCCCACCGTCGTGCAATTTCACCTTATGTTCAATCCAAAACAGAGGAAATTAATGAAATTAGTCCCATTCCTGAACCATATGGTCATACTACAGGATGGATGTCACCTATCAGGGAATACCTTCAAAATGGAACACTTCCACCTGATAGAGCCGAGAAAGAACAAATCCGGCGACGTGTGGTCAATTTTACTCTTTATGATAGCCCAAACCACCTAGAGAAAATTCTCTACAAACGTGGTTTTGATGGAGTTCTCTTCAGATGCATTGATGGTGAAGAGACAATGGCTGTCATGAAAGAAGTGCATGCAGGAGTCTGTGGTGCCCACCAGTCTGAACATAGATTGTCTGATCAAATTCGAAGGCTTGGATACTTTTGGCCTTCAATGATACAAGATTGTGTTGATTTCACAAAGAAGTGTCATTCATGTCAAGTACATGCCAACTTCATTCATCAACCTCCAGAGTTGCTTCATACAACTAAATACTCATGGCCATTTGCCACATGGGGAATGGATGTGGTGGGACCTTACCCTTCAGCTACGGCCAAGCAGTTTAAGTACATTCTTACTGCTACTGATTTCTTTTCCAAATGGGCAGAGGTAGTACCTCTCAAAGAAGTCAGTTCTAAATGTATTGTTAGCTTCATAAAGCCTAACATCATTACTAGATTTGGTGTCCCTCATACCATATTGACGGACAATGGCACCAACTTCTGTTCTTCTGAGGTGAAGAAATTATATCAAGAATACAACATTAAATCCAACCATTCATCTCGGTATCATGCGGCGGCCAATGGCCAAATAGAATCCTTTAACAAGACTCTTTCAAATATACTGCAAAAGATGGTGGATAAATATAAGAGGTCATGGCCTGATAAACTCTTTCATGCTTTATGGGCTTATCGTACTACCACCCGCAATGCAACGCGGGCAACTCCATATTCATTGGTATACGGAACAGAAGCAGTCTTGCCAATTGAAGTTCAATTGCCCTCACTCAGAGTAGCCATTTGTGATCAGTTATCTACAGATGAGCAATCCCAAAATTGATTGAATGAATTGGAACAGTTAGATGAGAAAAGATTGTGCACTTTGCACCACTTGGAAATCTATCAGAATCGAATAGCACGAGCTTTTAACAAAAAAGTTCATCTTCGTTCATTCATTCAGGGAGAATTGGTATTAGTTCTCAGAACACCAATGATACCAGGAAAGAAGCCTCCCAATCTTGAACCAAAATGGGAAGGACCTTATTCAATACATAAGGTCTACTCCAATGGAGCTTATTCATTAATCTCAATGAATGGAGAACTCATCACGACTCCAACCAATGCTAGATTTCTGAAGAAATATTTTGTATAAACACAAAATATGGTCCTCAAAACCAAGACTCTTACAATTGGTTTATACAGCAATGGTCCAGTATGACCTTAAACTGCAACTTCGTCCAACATGACGTTAAACTGTAGAAAAAAGAACTTGTCCCCGCAACATGACACTAAACTGTGCAGCACCATTTCATCCTTGCTATATGACGTTAAACTATACAGCAATGGTCCAGTATGAACTTAAACTACAACTACGTCCAATATAACATTAAACTGTAGGAAAGTCCCTTATGTCCAGCAAGACGTTAAACTACATAATCATCAAAGGTCATGTATAACCTTAAACTACACCACCGTCTAGTATGACATTAAACTGCACCATCCATGGTCCATGCATATGACCTTAAACTATTCGCACTTTCATCCAACATGACATTAAACTGTGGAAAAAAAATCCCCAATGCATCCAACATGACGTAAATGGTGTGTTATTTTGTCCTTACTGCATGACATTAAACCGCGCAGTCCCCCTTTCGTCCAACATGACATTAAACTCTATTGTTCTCATCGTCCTAACTACATGACGCTAAACTGTACAGAAAATTCATGATACGTCCTACATGACATTAAACTGTATTTTGTCCCTGCTACATGACACTAAATTGTGCAGCACCAATAGTCCTAACTGCAAGACTTTAAACTGCATAGTCCCTTTATATGTTCTACATGACATTAAACTATGCATCGTTAAAGTTGTTGTTACCTCTTGTTTCTCACACCGAGTATGACTCACGTGAGCTTAGAGAAAACCTCAACCATAACACTCTCTTTGGGCCGCTAACCATGTATAAGTCCCAACAACATTTTTTTAGATCGTTGTCCCCAAGAACAACTTGATCATTAATTCATTCTTTAATTGAACTACACGAACTTTGATCCTTGCCCTCCAGGCTGGGTATGTAGGCAACCACCCAGGGTTCAAGCCCCAAAAACAATCTCTTCACATCGGTTCACCACCATCTCATATGATGTTGATTCGTGAAACTGCCCCTAGAATCAATATCTTTACATTGATTCACTTCCGCCCTTGTTATATGACGTTAAACTATGAAACACTTTTGTCCGGTACGACAATAAACTACAATACTCTTTGATTTCCTCATTTGAGAGAGAACTATTATTGACATTGATTTTTCAATCATGTTTTCATTTCAAAAGACTACGTGCATACATGGTAATACCTAAACTTTTTGTCTCAGGTTAAACCATCATTGCACTAAAGTCCCCTTTCACCCGTACGAACCAAATTTGTACAAAGGATATTTATAGAACTACGTGGACTTGATTCCCATCCTTATGGGATACGTAGGAACATTCGAGTGTCCCTCGAATCCAGTCCCAAGTCTTTTGGGCCTAACCCCAAATTTCACTTTCAGTCCCTTGGCTGAAAAGTCCTCATGAAAACACACACTGTGTATTCATTATTATGGTCCGAATTCTATGACCCTAAACTAAGATCTCTCATACTTTCGTCCTGCATGACGTTAAACTGCATTTCAAGAACTACGTATGGCTTGATTCTCATTCTTATGAGATATGTAGTGAAGTCCAAAATTTCAATTCAGGACCCAGCCACAACATGATTATGGTTATCATTGACCTATGTATCTCTATATACATTGGACAATACCCATATTTATGTGTTATAATCCTAACCTTAAATATTTTCAGATCTTCATAACCCTTTTCATGACTTCTAGTCACAAAAATGTCAAACTTCTTAGAATTCTTTTGCTTGACTATGCAGCACGTGCCCATAGGTGGCCTTGCATAAACAGTCCACATAACAGACTTGTCAGCCGAAAGATGCTATTTATTTGACCATGCAGCCAATGCCCTTAGGTGGCCCGGCATATTTCAACCCCCTAACGGGTTTGTTAAATAATGGTAACTTCATTCTTGGGAAGAATGCCTCTTTTGTCCTTATTTGTCTTAAACGACAGTATGTAGGGATCCGCAAAAAATAGCCATCCTTAACATATTTGTCCCATATCCTTTTTCATGATCTGAAAGTATTCAAGTCTATGGTTTATTCTTCTTCCCTACGTTTGGGTCAGACCTTCGTAGGAGTGATATTCATCCAGTTCTTCGATAATCTTGTCTGAAAATATCTTCTCCATATTCAAGTACCTCTTTCCATACAACAAACTCTATACTTTAGAAAATTTGAATCTCCATAAACTTTCACTGGCTTTTAGCACTAGGAAAGTAAATTTCTGGGAGTTCTTTTGCCTGACTATGAAGCACGTGCCCATAGGTGGCCTTGCATAAACAGTCCACATAATAGAATTGTCAGCCGAAAGATGCTATTTATTTAACCATGCATCCAATGCCCTTAGGTGGCCCTGCATATTTCAACCCCCTAACGGGTTTTGTTAAATAATAGTAACTTCATTCTTGGAAACTACTTCTTCTAATGCCTTTTAGATCTTTTTCATATCATTCCTCAGATTCAAATATTCTTAAGCCATAGTTTACATATTTTCTCTCATACTTGAGTATGGTAATATGTTTTCAGATAAATTGTCAAGGAATTGAATCAATTTTAATCCATTTTGGTCAAAGCTATTTTGACCTTAAACATTAGCCCCTTTATGTTCGACATGCATGACTTTAAACTGCCAGATTTCTTGTTTTTCTTTTCACCTCAGAGTCAAATCCTCTTTTCTCTCCGGATCCAACTCGGAGGGGGGACTTTTGTTGATGCTCCTTTCCGTCACAGAGTCTAACGACTGAAAAAAAGGAAATATCTGAGCTCAAAGTGATTCAACCTTTGAAGAAAATATCAAAAATCGAAAAAGGCATGAACAAAGGATCAAAAGTAACTTCACCACGCAAGTTATATCACTGTCGCGCAAGTACACTTGCGCGACGCCCTTGGTCGCGCAAGTCACTTGCAAGACCTAAGTGATAACCGCCCGATAATCGCCTGGGGTCTTCTTTTGCCTATAAATAGACCCTGTGGGCCCCCCATTCGAGAGGATCTTTTTCCAGAAACTCGGATTGAAGCTCCCGACGCCCAAGTCTCTTCTCAAAGCTTCCGGAACACTTATAAGGTAATTTCTTACCTAGAACGGAAGATCTAAAGAGAGGGAGGAAGGCCTAAGTGTTGAAACTCATCAACACTTGCGCGCCTGAGTGGCCAACCCTTAAGGGAAGTGGTCCCACTTGCGCGCCGCCTTATTCCTTCGATATAACTTGCGCGTCCCTTTTCTGGAAGAACCTCAAGAGGATTCTAAAGGGATTAATAAAGAGTCGCTAAAGTATTCTAATGATGGTTGAAAATCGCGCAAGTACCCCACATGTCGCACAGGTATACCTGCGCGACCAATACTTGCGCGCCCACGTAAGACTTGCGCGCTTTTCAAGACTTGTGCGCCCCTACCTTTTTGGGTGCCCATCTTGCCCATTTTACCCCTCTTAAGCCATTTCACCTTTCCTATTCAAGATTTAGTCTTCAAGATACTCTTCAAAGCCATTTATGGCATGATTTATTGATTTAACTTCCTTATTTGAAAGGAATTCTGTGGAATATCTCTCAAAACATAGTGATTTATACATTTTTATGTCACCAAAGATTGTGAGTTCATTCATTCAACCTCATCCTTTAAGATGAGAGAATCCCTAACCTGGGTCTCCTTTTCAGGAATAAGTCCCAGTCGTAATTTTTGGGCATCCTTCTTAGGAGTAAGCCCCAAGTCCCTTAATTTGGGCATCCTTTTCAGGAGTAAGCCCCAAACCAAGTCCCCTAACCTGGGTCTCTTTTTCAGGAATAAGTCCCAGTCATAATTTTTGGGCTTCCTTCTCAGGAGTAAGCCCCAAGTCCCTTAAATTCTCTTTAACCAGTCCTAATGTACATTTGATCTGGGATTCCCTCTCAGGAGTAAAACCCAGTTATCAATCCTCTCCTAATTTGGGATTCCTTTTCAGGAATAAGTCCCAAGTTAGAGTATTCAAATCTCCATGAAGCACATATACCTTTATGGACCCTGTTCTTGGATTTTCTCCCTAAAGTAAATCCTCTGGGCAGTCATACATACATAAGCCCCAAATAATTTCTTATGATTGCATCTTTCATGGCACAATTGTCTAATTTTTACCAATACCTCTTGTTTCTCACACCGAGCATGACTCACGTGAGCTTAGAGTGTAAAAGTAATTGTGACATCCTGCTTTGAGCCATCAATCATAAATATCATACCCTTTACTCGAACTACGTGGGTTCTGATTCCTTTTCCAAAACAAAGGATACGTAGGTAGCCCATCTATGGGTTCGATCCCAACTCTGAAATAATTCATGTCTTTATGAATGACAATAAATATCAAGTGCCCCACTGAGTGACTTTAAAACCAGCCTGTTCATCATAATGACCAAGAGACTTTTATATGAATGTTTTGAAGGTTACCATTGACCAAGAATCTCTAAATAGATATAGATGATTCTCTATTGATGAAGAACCTAGAATACATATAAAAGATTCTCTAAATTTCTTACATATTTAATCATTGATTGTCAAAACTAAAGGAAAAGCTCATTTTATACTTGGTAATGTAATAAGGATTCATGAACATAACTTAAATCTATAAAGAGAGTCCTGGAATAAACTATAATTCCCCTCAAAAAGGTGTGATGAGTCCGACCTCCCATCCTCTCGACCAATGTAAATTCCTAAGCCTCATCAGTCCACAAGCTAATGAGCGCCTACCTTTGGAAAGTAGGTCCAAATGGATGTGGAATCATTGGATGTTTCCGGTTCTACGAACAAACCCACTAGAAACCGATCGGAACGTTTGAATCTCCCATCCAGGAGGTCATCCCCGAATTCCGAGGGAAACAATAATTCTGTATAAATTCAATGGATTTTTGAATATGTCAACAAGATGATGTTCGGTACTAATGAATCAAGAGTTATATCACCTTTTAAAAAATATTCTATCAAAAAGAGATGTATTATATCAATATGTTTGGTCCTTGAATGTGAAACAGGACTCTTGGAAATATTAATTTCACTTGTATTATAAAAATTCATAGGGACATGCATAAATTGGTATTCATTTAGTTGGAGGCCTACCTAAGTGGTAAAGACGCCTTGTAATTCTGCATCAAACCCAGGTTCAAATCTAGGTGGGCATAGGTACTATTACTATACTACATAATAGATTATGTAGGCCTGATTTAGGCAGACAATGATGTAGGCATGATGCAGGTTTGGTGACACAAATGGGATGATGTAGGCATGATGTTGCACTAGGCTTTTGGTCCATGTTCTGGGCTTCATTCCCATTGGGCATATGGGCCATGTAATAAATAAATATGTCATTATGGGTGGGTTATCCCATGGGGTCCATTAAATACCTCTTTGGCTTATGTGTGTGTGTTTTTTAATGTAAATGTACCCCCCATAAATTGGTATTCATAGTCAATTAATATGTGTTTCATCCATAGAATTTGTGCACAACAACTGCTTACAGCTATGTACTCAACTTCAACAATAGATAATGAAATAAAAAAATCTTACTACACCAAGAAACTAGAGACTTTCCCAAAAAGTGAAATTTTCCATAAGTGGTTTTTTTTATCTAACTTAAAACCACCAAAATTTTCGTCTAAATAACTCACTAAATCAAATGTTTTCTCTCTTGAATAAAACAGTTCTATATTGATTGAACTTTTATGGTATTTAAAAATTCTTTTCAATGATAGTAAGTTATATTATTTTGGATTTGATTGAAAACATATATACATGCCCACAACTAAATAAGATATAAATTTAGATAAAAGTTAAGTATAATAAACATCCAATCATACCTTTATAAGTGGTTTGATCAACTGGTTTTACAATTCCATCAAGATCCATTTTACATCTTGTAATCATTGGATTCTCACTACCTTTATTATTTCCCATACCAAAACATTTTAAAATATTATTAGTGTAATTTATTTTATTTAAAATAATTCATTCCTGATATTCAAAATTTTGAAAACCAAGGAAGAATTTTAAATCACCTATCAAACTCACTTAAAATTCATTATTCATAACTTTTTAAAAATTCAGAACACAAATAATTTCTTTAAGATCCAAAGATAATATCTTCAACTTAGATTGGTATTGAAAAACATATTTTGAAATTGTATTAATAAATAAAGTAGGATCTCATATTCCTTTATTAAAACCTTTATAAATAAAAAATGAACTAATCTTATCATACTAATCTTTATGAGTTTTTTTTAAACCATATAAATATTTTTTTTATTTTAATTACATGGTTTAGAAAATTAGGGTTTTTAAATACATGGGGTTGTTACAAAAAAACATCCTCAATATATATAACCATTTAGGAATTGCCTCTTAAAATACATTTGATATAACTTAAAATTAAAATGTGTTTCATGGTCAAGAAACTTTTTTATGCCTTCAAGTATTTATACTGGTGAAAATTTTTCCTCATAGTTTATACCTTCTTATTGAATATAACCTTGTGAAACCAATCTAGTTTTATTTTGTATTATAGTTCTTGATTCATCAAACACGTTTATAAATTCCTACTTAGTACCAATGTTCAGCAAGCCTTTAGGTATTTCCACTAATTCACAGAATTTATTTCTCTCAAACTGATTCAGCTCTTCTTACATTTCTATTACCTAAGATTCAATATCTATTGCTTCTATGATGTTCTTAAGTTTAAGATATGATAAGAAACCTTGATGTTACACATGATTTCTAAGAGAATATCTAGTATGTGTTCCTTTATATATTTCGACAACTATGGAATTTAAGGGATATTCTCTATGAGTCCTAATGATTCTGGGGATAGAATTATTTGATACTTCATTTTCTACTATAGGTTTGAGTTCAAACAATTCTGCGATGGGTGATTTTTTTGCAAAAGTTTTCATAGAATTATCACTAGGTTTAGTTGATACATTTATATCTAATTATTATAAAGGTTATCCTCAAGATTATAGAAAGTGGTCTTAGGTTTATGTGGATCTATCTCACAAAATTTAATGTTTATATATTCTTCCATAATTTTAGTTCTTTTGTTAAGTACCTTGTATGGTTTACTGGATGTTGAATATGAAATGTAAATTAATTCATCAATTTTAGATGAAAATATTTAAAAATTCTCCTTTTTATTGAGTATAAGTACTTTACGGCCAAAAACTATGAAGTAATTAACTTTTTTTATTCCATTCCATAACTTATATGGGTTTTTTGAAATGGTATAATAAGAATTATATTAATAATATAACAAGCTATATTCATAGCCTCTGAAAAAAATAATAATTTCATACTCATTTATCATAGTATAAGAAATTTCTTGAAGAGTTTGGTTTCTCCTTTATACTACACCATTTTGTTGTGGATTCCTAGGAGAAAACAATTGTTATTATAGGAATGTTGTGAGTATAGATATTTAAATTCCTAATTTTTAAACTCTCATCCAGGATCACTTCTAGGTTTTTTATAGTAATTAAACTAAGGTTCTCTACATATCTAACATACTTAGAAAAGTAGGAAAGAGATTCACTTTTATGAGCATGGAAAAATATCCATGTATATATTTAATAATCATCAACTATAATATAATCATAATGTTTTCCTATTAAAATAAAAACACTAAAAATTCCAAAAAAAATCATGTGAACTAACTCTAAGGGCTGAGAAGTTGACACTTATTTATTTGGTTTGAAGGAAATTTTTTGTTTCTTTCTCTTTTGATAGGGATTGCAGACATTGTCTGTTGGGAATTCTAGTTTAGGTATATCCTTGACTAATACTTTTCTATTCATATTTCTAAGTGAGTATAGGTTATAATGGCCTAATATCCTAGGAAAAATCCAAGATTCTTTGTGAAAGGAACTAAAACAAGAAACACTTTAATAAAATAAAAAAATCAAATCAACATCATAAACATTATCATTTCATAGAGAAGTAAAAAATAAATCATGCTTAGAATCATAAATTTTCCATGAATTATTTTCAAACTTATATGATAACTATCATCACATAACTATGAGATTTTAAGAAGTTTATATTTTAAACCATCTGCAAATAAAACTTTAGAAATCAAAATAGTACTAGATTTATTGATTTGACTTAGTCAATTATTTTTTCTTTTGAATCGTCACTAAAACTGAAAAGTCTACCATATACTTTGATACTATTCTTGAATATCATGTATACCCTAGTCATGTGTATATAACACCCACTATCTAGATACCATAAATTCTTTATATTACTCTTTAAGTAATTTCCCTATAACAAAGTTTATATAGGAAATGATTTTTGTACCCATATTTTCTTGGGTTCAAAGATGTTCATAATAAGAGCCTTAGGAATCAAATTTTGTTTAATTGGTTTACCATAAATAGAATTTATAATTTTATAAATCAAAACATTTTTAGGTCCTAAATAATAAAAACTATTTAATAAATTTTCGGAATTGGAACTATGAACAAATTTTATTTTATAAATCATTCTCTATCTAGGTTGGTAACCAATTATATTAGTATGTTTAAGAGTGGGTTTTTTACCAAGCATCTAAGTATGAGTTTTTATACCATTATTAAATATTTCTATATCCTTATTTAGTTATTTTTTTACATTTTAATATCATTTTTTTCCATTAATAATTGATCATTTATATCTTTTTCTATAGAAAAAACATATTTAAAGTGACCTGCTAAGGCATGCTTCTTATTTAAACTTTTGTATTTATCATTAAGTTCATTAAGTTTTTATTCCATTGTATTACAATAATAAAATAAATCCTCACTTATCATGTTTTTATCAATGTTTTCATTCTTAGATATATTTTAAATATGAACATTGGATACTAGGAAAATATTTAATACCTTATATGTATTTTTTATGAAATCCATGTTAACTTTTTCATTTTTATCTTCTATGCTCGAGTTAAATTCACTTGTTAAGTCTTATAAGGTGCTCCAAGTGTATTTCATATCCTTTTAATCCATTTACCTTAATCCTTGTACCTTTTCTTATATTTTATCTTTGTACATTCATCTTTTATGTTCCCTTTTTTCACTCATACAAGGTTACTTCACTGGGTTGATTATCCATTTTCCAACTTACTTTTTGATAATATTTCCCTCCATAATTGGTATTTTTGAATAATTTCATCTTCCTCTATAATTTATTGAATATTTTGGTTAGTTTATCCATTTATTAATCACTTTCAGTTAGTGATTCATCATCACTTGAACTATCATCTCTGATATTTATGTTTATCTTTAAGCAAGATGTTTTAAAGGATACTAATTTCCTATTGGGTTTATCTCCTTCCTATTTGATTAGTTAAAATTTGTAAGAACCCGTTTTTTGGCCATAATGGACTTTGGAATATTCTTGATATTATTTCAGAGTAGCGCCTTCAGATGGCATGCGATTCCGAGCCCTGGTGTGGCCGGAATTAAATTTTCAGTGTGTTCACACTAGGAATGCAAAATAAATGGAATACCTACTAAATGGTGTTTAGGATCAGAGATCTGAGTGTATGGATGGGTCTGAAATGGGGTTTTTACCCTAGGAAAAACATAAAACATGTCGGTGTGGGACGTTTGGACCCCTCGCTCGCTTTCGAAACGTGAAATGGATAAATTAAATAATTAATTTATCCGTTTAATGGTTAAACTCAGTAAATCTTAAAAGGTGGCTCAGATGGGGAAACTGAGGGCACCGTTGAGTTCGGAGCATGCTGTTTACCCTAGGAGGAGTATAAGTTTTGCGGGCGTAGACCTTCTGTGGAAAATGAAACCAGGGGCGTTTTTGTAATTTGGAAGCTTCGGGCGCTAAGTTTAATAACTTTCAAACGGAGCCTCAGATTAAAATTCCAAGACAGTTGTTGTGCTTGGGAGGTGGTGTTTACCCTAGGCTCAACCAAAATTTCACTGTGTTTGGGGTTTCAGACGCGGATTTAAATTGGGTTGAGTTTTTAATTAATTAAAGGTTTAATTAATTTTCTTTATTTAATCTCTTCTTCTTCCCCCACCCTCTCCCTGGAAAAACCCTTCTCATTCCTCTCCCAAGAAACTCCCCTCCTCCCATGCTCTCTTCCTCCTCCTCCCTTTGGCGAACGACGACGAAACTTCGAATCTTGGCCATCGCATTCTTTGTTAACAATGATCGATCCAAATCCAGGTAGGATTCGTCAACTTGTGGTTTTCATCCCTCTCATTTAAAAGATTGATCATTGATTTTCATTTTCATTTGATTCGTGATTATCATCATTCGCATGATTCCACAGCTTATTAATTATTGTTATAACCATTAATCTTAGTTCATCATTTTTAACGGTGATGAACTAATGTTCGTTCCTCAATTTGTTAATTGTACTCTTGTTCTTCATTCTTCTCTTGTTTATCGCTGACTTTTCTTTTGATCGGAGGATCGATAAAATACCCGATAATAAATTGTCATGGGATCAATCCTTTACGAAATAGATCTTTTATGTGTACATACATTTGGGTTGGAGACTGCGATTGAGGTACCAGAGGTACGAAACATATCCAAGACCAGATTGAGGTTTTGGGTATGTGGTGCACAGTGGGTCTTAAAGGTGAAGGTTGGCCGGCGTGGTGGTGCGCAGTGGGTCGACGGTGGAGGTCCGAGACAACAGTCAGCAAGCAGTCCAGTGGAGCATGGTCAACGCACGGCAGGGTGTGGCGTCAGGCCGGAGGCCGAGGGAGTTGCTGGCGTGGCTGGACGGCGGCGCACCGACGAGCCAGGACGGTGGGCATCCGATAGCGAGGTGTCCGAGGCAGCGACCTAGGCGATCGGCGGGGGAAACAAGACCTGGGTGGTGCGGGTCTGGTGTTTGACGGAAGAATGGAGAATCTTATTTTGATTGGAGAGAGAAGGAAAAAAACAAGGAGAATAAAGAAGAAAAAGAAAAGGGAATTTAAATTAAAAGGGGAAAGGAAAGTGATGCATGGAAAGATAGGGGTGGTTTTTCTTGGGCGTGGAAAATATTAAGGGGGTGATTGATTAAACTTTAAAATAATAATATTAATAAATAATAATAATAATAATATAAAATATTATTATTATTATTTTGTTATCAAATATTATTTTCAGTCATAACTCCACCGTGCGACGTCTGATTGACACACCGTCAGTGCAAATGCAACCCTGTTTTCGAGGTAGTCTTTTTAAATCCAATATTGAATACTTTTTTCAGACTACTGCCTCGGGTCAACGAAACACTGGGTATTTAATAATAATATTATTTTTTGGGAAACTTGTGTCGGACCGTACACCTGTGTATGACGTCCGATCGACGTACCGTCAGCGGCGTTGCGACCCTGGCATCGAGACTATGTTTTCTAGTACGGTTTTGGGCATTGAAACTGGAGTTGAGGCATGGGCCCCATATCCCATCTTTTAAGCTGTGAGCAGCATTTGACAAATTTTTCATCGGACGTCCATTCGGGGTGTGTGAGCAGTCGTTTTTTGGGTGTTTTTCCAAGGCCATTGCAATGGCGCAATCCGCCCGCTTTAGTTCTGCACGATGGTGCGGGCCCCATGAGGGCTGTTTTGGGAGTTGGCAGTGAGTTACAGCTTTATCGCTGGGTGTCTGTTTTGGACAAGTTAATAGTCCATCTTGTGTACTTTTTTGAGAGGATTGTAACGGTGTAATATGTTTGTTGTGCTTCGGGATTGGGGTGTGGATCCCTTGTAGAACCGCCCGTGTGCGGTACGGTGAAATGTATCTTTTTCTTCGGATATCTGTTAAAGGTGATTAAATAGTCTATCTCACATGTTTTTTCGTAAGGATTACAACGATACGATCCGTTTAGATGTACGAATACTCCTTCGAGACATCACTTAAATGCGGAAGCAAGTAAGGTGCTTCGGTGGTGGTTCATTCTACTGTGTTTGTAGCGGACCCTTGGCGTGTGATCGTGTGCACTCCCATGTGAGTGATGTAAATGCTTGAAGAGATGTGGTTGGCCGTGCTGGGATCGTGTAGGGAGTAGGTTGAAGAATTACGTTTTTGCCTTTCACGTTGACGTTGGGGGCCATGTGCATGTTAACCTTTGGGCTGGAGACGTGGAATACTCTGGGAGTATATGAGAACGCTGGGAGGTACATGTGGTTGTTTGTACTTGATAACGTTTGTGCGCTTGGTTGGAGTTGGCTTGGGGCCACACGTTGTGTGGGCCCCATGTGCATGTTGTGTTCTTCTTTGTGTACCTTTGACCTCTCGCAACATAGAGGGTCCTCCTGTTCACGATGGTTTAGATCATCAGGGTTGAGTGGTTTCCCCTGGTTTTGTTCTGGAGTTGGGTGGTTGCACGATACCCACTTCGGGTTCTGTTGGCCAGTGTTGTACTATCCAGTAGGGATGACCAAAGCAGTTCCGGGTTTACCCTCTTGTAGAGACTGGGCAGTGGGTTGCTCATTGATCTTTTCAGTTTTACCCTCCAATAGAGACTGGGCAGTGGGTTTCTCACTGACTTCTAGGGTTTACCCTCCAGTAGAGACTGGGTAGTGGGTCTCCGACACTCTTAGGGTCAAACCTCCAGCAGAGACTGGGCAGTGGGTCACCCAACACTCTTAGGGTCAACCCTCCAGCAGAGACTGGCCAGTGGGTCACCCGATGACATCTTAGGGCCTACCCTCCAGCAGGGCTGGGCAGTGGGTCGCCCGTCGTCTAGTTCCAGGTCTACCCTCCAGAAAGGCTGGGCAGTGGGTCGCATGTCGACTTATTCCAGGTTTACCCTCCATCGGGGCTGGGCAGTGGGTTTTCTGATGATGTATTAGGGTTTACCCTCCAGCTGGGCTGGGCAGTGGGTCACCCGATATCTGGTTAGGATTTACCCTCCAGCAGGGCTGGGCAGTGGGTCACCCGTTGACATTTCAGACTCAGTCCCTTCTACTAGGCTAGTCTGTGGCTTTACTCTGTGACTACCAGAGTGGGACCCTCATTTTTATGGGTCAGTGATGTGACGTCTTTGACTTTGATCATACCTCATGACTGCGGGGCAGTGACTTGGTGTGTTTTGATGTTCCCCCAGAACTCTCAAGTACGAGGGGCACTTTCCCCACCGAGACGCATCCTTGTGACGCGACCTAAAACTTTGTGGGTGAGTCAGTGCCGCCCAAAGTGGATAGTGTCAAGGTGCGGTGATTTGAGACCCTTGACTTGCAGTTCGGTGTAGACGTGCAGGATGCCGGGTATCAATGATGTTTACTTCTAGGAATTTTGGCTACTCACTTACTTGGGCTGAGCTACGGGATGGAGATCCCCTTACGATCTTGTTCAGGTTTCTTGATAGAGCATTTATATATGTGTATACCTTGTTCCAGTACCCACTTCTTGGGTTTGGTTACTCTCCATCCAGGAGAGGTGAAGACGCGCGGGGTATGCCACGTGCTTTCTGTGTCTAGCTTCTCATGGTTGGACGAGTCTACTCTCATGCTATAGGTAGCAAAGACTCGACGAGAAGTTCATCTTCTCACTATTTCTAGCTCCTTGTGTCTGGATGAGAATACTTCCTTTCTCTTGTTGGGTTGAGCTAGACTCTCTACTGTACTCTTTACTGCACTTTCGGTTGTACTCCTTTACTTTCCCCTGTTCGATCTATTCCTCACCCTTCGGTACCTCCTTCGTTGCTTCTTCGAGCCTTCGGGGTATCCTACTGAGTATTCTTATACTCACCCCTGCTTGGGCTTTTCCCGCACTTGGTGTGCCCTTGCAAATGACGGATAGGTTGGTCGTGACTTCAGCGGAGCTTAGGAGTTTGGGATCTTGGACCGCGTGTGGTGGTAGTAGATGGGTTCCAGGTGTGGGACTCTCCTTGGTGTTTTATTTTTTTTACATGTTGCCAGGTTGTGGCACTTTTCTAGTTGGGCGTGTGTTTTTCCCCTTTCCCTTTTCAGTTTACCTTCAGCACTTGCTTTTACTATTAGAGGTCGATGCACTTTTATGGTTTATATATCGTAGTTTCCCTTTACTTTACTTTTCATTTCTTTTTACTCTGCACTTCTGCATTGAGTGGGCTGCGTGTGTGTGTGTATAGGTACTTAGGTAAAGGCCTCCCCAAGTTATTGTGCCTTCGGCGCTGGTCGCCATCCCCTGGCCTATGGAGGCGGGCTTGGGGTAGTTGCGGCTCGAGCCCAGGTAGGGTCGGGTCATGACACAATTCCTCATCATACATCATAATATTTCCAATAATATCCTTTATTGGTAAATTTTTTATGTTTTAGGATTCTATGATAGAAACTAAATTTCATATCTACCAATAAATTAAACCTCTCATAAGTCAAATCACTTGATCTTTATTAGTAATATACTTTCCAAGTGCATGCATCATGTTCATAATTTCATTAAAAACATGATACATGTCAGAAATGGATTCATAGGGATTTAATTTAAAGTTATCATACTTAATTGTAAAAGTATTCAAACAAGTCTCTTTAACATTGGAAGTTCCCTTATGAGAAATAACCAATATATCCCATATTTCAAAAGCAGTAAAACATGAAGATATTCTATTAATTTTTTCTTCTCCTAAAACATATAATTCATTCATTAATTATCAGTTTCATTCATAAATGGCCTCAATGGAATCTCTACATTCTACTCTAACAGCTTTGAGTTTTTCATATTTTTCCTTGATAATAGTACAAATATAAAATACCATTCTCTCAATATGAATTTTCATCTTTATCTTACAATGATCATAATTAGTTCCATTAAAATATGGAGTTCGATTATTGGTAGTTCCTTTTAGTCTATTATTATACATTAAGATAGAAAATTTTATTTAATATAAATTTTAAGATCTTTTGGTAAATTTTGATCATAGTAAAAATTAATTTAAAAAGTGATTTGATACCATTGACACCATAAAATGTGTTCCATGCACTTCTCCTCAAAATTGAATATGTGAACCTCACTTAGACACCAAATGTTGAGTTTAAGTAGAAATAAATATTTATGCCAGAAGAAGGAGTAGATTGTATTTCCATGTTTCATGATAAAAAAACCCCAACCAGGATTGAAAATTTCACGGTGTGACTCTATATTTCTCATGGGGGTCAGTGACAGTAGTGAATGCACCAGTAAAAAGGGATGAGACTATAGTTCGGTAGTGATACCAACTAGGGGTGAGTGGATTCATCCCCCATGGTATGAAATAGATATTTTCCTTAAGTCCCCCAAAACACATTCAGTGTGCAAGGTACTTTCACATGACCTACTTGCACGCCACCCCACTTGGGAAACCAGACACCTTCGCCTAGGGTCTCATATTTTCCTATATATAGAACCTTGGGGCCTTTATTTTTAGGGAAGAATTTATCCAAAGGATGATTTCTACTCATATCACCCTAGTGGTTTGCCCAAGTCCCTAGAAACCTCCAAGGTATTTCCCTAGCACCTAAAGAGATAAAATTAACAGGGGATAGTGAGACTTAAGTCCATTTAGTGTTAAAAATAAATAACACTTGCGTAACTCATTCACCCAACCCCCTAATTTAATAGGGCTAGTGCACTCCCCTTTCCTCAAATAGATACTTTCACAACTTACTTATAGGAATCCTTGTAGAGACCCTTGAAGGTTTGAATAAAGCTTCTCTCAAGTGTAGTCATCTAGGTTGTTCAGCACCTAAGATTCAACCAATTTACACAATCCTTCTTGCGCAAAGACCCCTAGAGTAATACTCCTTGGTTCACCTCACCCCTTAAAAGCCACTAATGGTAAGGATTCTCCTTCACTGTCTCCCTTTCCTGAAAGGTACCATGTTGAAACCCCCATTGAGACCACCTGATTTACAAAACTTTAAGGATAGGCACATCAACATGTCTCCCATTTGGATTTTGATTTCTATGGTTAGAGGTTTTTCACACTTGTCCTACCATATGGTAAGGATCCTAGATCCATCTATAGATTTGAATATCTACAGTCACGTGGAACCTTACCATAGGGACAGTTTTGCAGTGTTCCAAGTATTGGATTCACAGAATAGGATTCTATCCCCCCTTCTTATCTCTAAGAACCAAATCATCTGGTCCCTAGTAGAGAGGGTAAGGATCACACTTACTTTTCCCTTTTACAAAGGAAAATTCTCCCTCCTCTCCTAGGAATAATCAAAGGGAAACTATCCTGGTGTAAGCCCCTATCCATTCATGTAGGAGGTTGTATTCTCACTACTCTCTATACCCTTAACCTGCATTCCTTCATTACATTGGACTCTCATCCAATGTAAAGTGAATAGAGGGAAGTTTCATATCCCAAGCCTCTTATGTCCTATCCCTAGCCTCTTCCACCATCAAAGGTGGAAAAGTGTGTGTGTTTTGTTGAATATTTCACATCCTCTTATTTCTCACAATGATCATGACTAATGTGATCTTAGAAGTTTATAATGATTACAACATCCACATAATCTGCCTACAATGACTGAACAACAAGAACTCTGATTTCTGATAAACAGGATATGTAGGAAACCCACTTTGGTCCTGAGCTCAATAGGCATATTCCTTATGAATAATCCCCAAACATAATTTCCCTTAATTCGGGTATCCTCCTAAGGAGTAAACCCCGAGTTAAGACTCCAAATCACTATGAGTTAAAACATCCCTCATAGTCCCTTCACAAGGTATATTCTTATTATGAGTAATCCCTAACCTATCATCTCAAAGGGCCACACTCCCCTGTGAGACATACCCTTGAGGGCCTCCATAGGCATGGGTCATCACTAATAAACTATGTGGTCTTTGATTCCCATCCAAATGGGATACGTAGGAAGCCTATATAAGTTTCAAACCCAACATCCTAAACCAACCCTATTCTTGTGGTCCATATCCCCAATAGGGTCTAATTCAACTTGGAAGCTCATATCCCTTCCAAGTTCTTTGGGATACTTAGGTAAAAGTCCCACACCAAACTTTGACTAGGCACCTTCTAACTAGATGTCCTTACCACATGAAATTAAACTATATGGTTGGGTCCTTATCACATGACCTTAAAAGGTATGATGTTTCCCATTAAGCAGCACCAAACTACATGGGTTCTGATTCCTTTCACAAAGATACATAGGAATCTCATTTTTGGGTTAGATCCCAACATCATAATAACTTTGATCTCCTTGGATGACGATAAATTCCCGAGTTACATTCATCTACCTAGATGACCATAAACTCTAGAGTTCCCCATTGTGTGGCTAGAAAACCAACATCTTCATAATAATGAACAAATAATCTAAAAGTGCTATATAAGAGGATACCATTAATGGGGAACCTTGGATACATACAGATGTCTCTATTGATAAAGAACTTTTAATACATACATATGAATATAAATTCCATACATGAAAAAAATTGATTTCCAAATTACAAGGGAAACTCATATCATACTTGGTAAATTAATAAAGGATTCATGAACATATCTTAAATCTATAAGAGTTTCCTAGAGTATGAAATAATTCCCCTCAAAAGGGTGTGATGAGCCCAACCTCCCATCCTCTCATCCAATGTGAGTTCTTAAGCATCATATGTAAAAATCTCTAATGACTACATGGCATTGGAAATCAGTTCCCTATAGATTTAGAACGATTGTGTGTTTCCATTTCCATGAACAAAACTGTTGGAAACCATTCGAAGATAATGATTCCTAACAAAGTCCCATTTTCAAGGGAAATAGATACCAAATGTTGGTCCCAATGGAAAACTTAATGGGGGTTAATTGAGTTTCCAATTAAAATTTTATATTAAGAATGATTTAAAACTAAATCCTCCAATTTTTAAAAAACAGCCAGTTAACTGAAATAAAAGAGTTATATAATTTGAACTATTTAAAAATATTTTCAAAAGTTTGATCATAACTCAGTTAAAAATAAGTTTGGGAACTTTTTAAAATTTTTTAAATAGATTTAATAAAATAAAACATAATATATAAAATATAAATTAAAGTCAACTATCAGAGTAATTTTTTTCTTTAAATTTTAGAAAATAGATATTTTTTTTGTTTAAAAACAAAGAAAATAAAATAATAAAATCACACAATGAAAATAATAAGGGGTTCAATCTCAAACTGAGACCTAATCCCCTCCACTTGGGAATCACCCACTTCTAAAAAGTTTATTATAAAATAAATATATCCAAATACAAGATTGGTTTTCAAAAACAATTTTACTCAAACATTCTAAGATATAATAAGCCTCTTCCATAATTTATTTTGGGATAAATATAAGTAAAATGACTGCACATGGGAAATCCATGATATATAAGATCCTCTTCAAGATTTTTTCATGGGTGTAAAAAAGAAAGTAATATAAATAGAGTTTCTAAAACTATCCAGTTCAATAAAAAAGTCTATTTTTACAAATAAAAAATGGTAAAACAAAACATAGCTTGAAAGATAAGCTAAAACAGAAAGAGTAAAGAATAGAGAGTATAAATATTCAACGAATCTTAGTCTGATTAGATTTGGTTGTCCATGATACCTTGAATATTCCTTTTAAATGGATCAACCAATTTTTTATAGAAAGTGCATAAAAACATAGATTTTTAGAATTCCTTGTTAATCCTCTATTTTTCGTAGGTACTAAACTGGACAAGTAGTTTTGTGAGAAAAGTCATTTAGTTAGTTATTCGTTATTTTTATGCATTAATTCCTTCACACTTCTTCACTATTTTCTACGTGTATCCCTTTATAATACACACTCTTCTTGTAAAAGGGGTTTCTCTAAATTTATATCACTTTATAAGGTCTAATTATCCATTGTAGAATAATAATACGATAATTTTAATCCTTGTACTGAGTGATAAATTTGGGATGTCTAACTTTTTCATTAATTACTTTGTGGAGTTATTTAAGAATAATCATTATTAAATCCATCTATATATGAATTGAATATAATTCCTTAATCTATCAATTTTAAGAATTAATTTTGAATTTAATTATGAATAGTGGTAGTATCATGTAGGCCTGGCAATATCTCTTCTAATAGTAGATGTTATTGATGGAAGATATAACTAGCGATAACATCACTTAGTGGTATAATTTCTTGATGATATCTTCTTATAATGGTGATAGTGGTAGCTATTCTAGTGGTATAAATTCTAGAAATAGATAAACCTAGTGGTAAATGATCTGGAAGTAGATACGCCAGATAGTAGATTCTCCTGGAAGTAGTATTACTCTAACAGTAGATACTTTTGTGGTAGAATCACTGAGTGGTATATATTATGGGTGGTTTGTTTTGGAGGTCATGGAATTTAACTAATTATAGCATCTAAAATTGAAGGTAGATAGTCTGGTAGAAGAATATTCCAAATAATAGTATATAGTCATGGTAGGTTCAAGTCTTAGATGCTTTTATGATTTTGGCTAGAAAATATTTAACTATCATAAAACATGAAACTTATTGAATACATGATAAACATTATTTTGGATCATTAAAATAAGTATGTGTTAGACTAATCCAACACCATGGTCCACCATGAAGATTATAACCCCAATTAAAACTATAGATAAAAGGATAAAAATTATAACTATTATTTTAATTATTATAGAGAAGGATTTTAGGGATCTATATGAGAATATATAATAATTTAATATAGTATTTGGGATTATATAGTCATTGGATTAATATTGTCATTATGCTTGTATAGTCATTGGACCTATATTGTCGTTGGGATTATATGGTCATTGGGTATAATACCAGTAAATGTTTTATAAAAATAAATGATTTGATATTATTAAAAAAATATTTTTTTCAAAATAAATATTTGTATAGTGTTGTATATTTTATCATAATAAATTAATCAATTTAAAAATAATATTTGATATTTAGTAGTGGGGGTCCTATAGCAGGGTACTATAGTTGTAGTATTATTCATCCTGAATGGGATTCTTGATGACAAAATAGGACTTTGGGATTCAAGGCCTTTAGGCCATCAAATCCCCTTAGGCCACAAGGCATAATAACCATGAATAAGTGTAGACTAACTTACAAGATTTTTCCATAGTAGATAGATCAATGTATAATAATTCACCAATGTGGAGCTAACCAAATCCAGGTACTGAAGGAGGGATATGGTGGTCACATCATTGGCCTGTGTAGTTCTACACATGGGTAATGCAAGTTGGTCCTCCAAGCCAAGTAATTCAAGATTCGTGCCTCTGAGTCTCTGGTTCATGTAACAGTTGTAAGAACCTGGTTCTTATTTTTGAGGTACGGGCTTCTTCTTTTTCCTTTTCCTTAAGTGTTTTTGAGAAAATATGGAAAATGGGAAAAATGATAAATTTCGAAACTACACGCTGTATACTTTGTCCACACGTCATATACTTTTGGCCGTGTTGGGATGAGTACACGGGGCGTGTAGCCTTGTTGGCGACGAGGGGTGTAGTAACCGACTACACGTCGTGTAGTGGTACCTTACACATTGTGTAGTCAGTCGGCATGCTTGAATAGTAAGCCGGTGGAGTCGCCGCCAGCTGGGTGACAGTACACGCCGTGTACTCAAGAGTACATGTCATGTATTTATGTTGACGGATGAACAGTGTGGTGGTGCCACCAAATGAACAGTTAAATGAAAGAAGTACACGCCGTGCACTTTGTTTTTTCGGCTTAAAATAGGCAGTAGCCTCCTCATTTGGAAGAGGATTCATTTGAGCCATTTTGGAGCCAAAGGAGGAGGTCGGACCTTTGAAGATCTTTCGGGAGTTCGTCTAGAATCCGATTCGTCTTCGGACGATCCCGTTGGAACCGTACGGGTAAGGGATTCCACCTCCTTGGTTGGTTCTTACCAATTCTTCTCCTAACATGAGTTATTTACGTTTGTATGTATTTTGTTCTTCATCAGATCTACGTCGTTCTTGGGAATTTCAGGATTCGGCGTTCGGATATAATGTTCGTTGGTGTATAAGGTAGGTGGCTCGGTGTAAATTTCCAATTGTCGTGCATTTTGTGCGTTTTTTGTGCCACAAACCCATGTTCGGGGTGTCATGTGGCTAAGGCTGTTGCTATATTTAATGCCTAGAGTTGCATAAGTGATTAAATTGTGATAATAAAATGCTGGTTGGGATCGTTGCTTGGATCCAAAACCACCCCAGGGGTGTGTTTCACTGTTTAGCCGTTTGTCCAGGATACCCAAGGGTATGCCTTAAATGTAGTAATTGTAGAATTTCCTTGAGATAAATTTCTTGTTTACTGCATTTTGACATGTTGGAAATGGCCCGGTTACCTGTTTAGCCTGAGGGCGCTGTTATGATTAGCCTGTGGGCATTGCACTGTTTAGCCCGAGGGTTGTAGTTATTTCGGCCTGAGGGAAACTTCTTCCGTGCCTGAGGGCCATAGACTTTGTGCCTGAGGGCGACACTACCTACGCTTGAGGGCAAAATTATATTACGCCTGAGGGAAATTACCTGCGGGTTGGGTTCTTCTTACCTGAGGGTAAGGTTTTGCTTGTCTGAGGACGTGGACTGTTTACGTAGAAATGCACAGTGGTGATTTCTAATATTTAAATGTATTAAATGGATAATAAAATGGCAATATAACTGGTAATTAGTTACTTTTGAGTATTGCTTACTTTATTTCATTTCACTACTGCACACTGTTGTTGCATGCTTACACGCAGTTGGGCACGGGCCTTTGGTGGGTGCCTACTGAGATATATTTCTCACACCCTGTTTGGGTTACACTTTTCAGCCCAAACAGATTACGTTGCTACAGGTGTAGTTAGGGGCAAGAGTCCCTATACAGGTACTTGATTGTTGCTGAGGAGTAAGAGGGCATGGGATCGAGCCTAGGCTCATGATGCCGCTGCCAGCTGTTTGCTTTGCTTTGCTGTACTCTGCTTTCTGCTATACTATATTGATGTGTAACATGTTTTGGCTATTTTCTTATAACTTGAAACATGTAGCATCATCGTTTATATACTGTTGGTTATATCCATTGCAGTTTTCTATTTCAGTAGTTGTATGGTTTACTGCTTCTGTTGTCTTTGTATGTTTATTTTCGTATTCCGCTGCATTACACTTTGACAAATGAGGGCAAAGTTTCCCCACTATCAGACCTGGGCCCTCGCTTCTAGTCGGAAGCCTCTGGAATTTGGGGAAATTCACTTGAGTTCACGTGGCGAACCGGGCTCGGGGCACCCATTGCATGGCACCCGGGTTCGGGACGTTACAAAGTGGTATCAGAGGGGTTTCTTTTCTTTGACTTACTATTTGGAGTCATAGACAGGGATAGGATAGAACGGTAGTTGGTAATAAGTTGTGCCCGGGTGTAGCTAACCCGTGTACAGGGAAAGGCCAGTCTACCTCGTATTTTGCATTCTTTTGATTTTTCAATTTTACGGTTGATATGTTTTCACCGTTGGGTGACGTACTTGGATTGTGCTGTTAATATTTTATCTGTGGGTTCTATTTAGTTGTAACCCGATGAGATGAGGGTATGATGTATCATGCATCATATAGGAACATGCTAGATATCACATGCCATGCATGCCATCTAGGTACATTAGAAATTCGCATGTTGTTGTGATAATTGTTGTGCTAGAAAAGCATGCTGTTGTGATAGTTTCTTGATAAATACCTTCCTTGTGATATGATATTTTTTGTTTGAGCTTGTTTATAGAATGGACGCCAAACTTTGGTTTTTGGGGAGTATGGGCCCCCATTGACCAGAATTTGATGGATCATTGACTGTTTATTGGTTATAACACATATAAGATGCCAAAATTTGATTCGTGGAGAGTATGGTCCCCCACGGGTCTGAATTTGACACTGAGGTGTTGGTTTTAGTATTTTCTGGGTTCCAGGGAATTTTCTGAGGCATACTGTCCAGAAACCCAGTATACACGCCATGTAGTATTTTATACACACCATGTATGCTCTTCTGTTTGAAAAGAAAAATGAACTTTTTGAGTACACGCCGTGTACCCTAAGTACACGCCGTTTAGTCTCTTCCCGTGTCACAAACCGTGTGGGCGGCGACACGGGGTAGGGAAGGGCTTGGGTAAAACACACCGTGTAGGTTTTGTACACGTCGTGTAGTGTTGACCCAGAGTCCGGGCGTGTAACTAACAAAACGGGTCGGTGAACTCCTTGACAGAACACGCCGTGTCAATTATGGACACGTCGTGGAGTGTGACCTGGGGACTCGGCCATGTAACTAACAACATGGGCCGGTGTCACCTCTCCCTGAACACGCTGTGTACCTATGGGACATGACGTGTAGTCTGGTCTGAGGACAGACCGTGTGGAGTTAGCCATGTGGCTGGGAAATGGGGTGTTGTACACACCGTGTACGGGTGTAACACACCGTGTGGAGTTAAGACGAGTAGTCGGACGTGTCACAGACGACACGGGAAGTTGGAAAATAACACCATACATGCCATGTAGAAATGATACACGCTGTGTAGTTTTGTTCTACGGAAGACGTGTGGCTTAGCCGTGTAGAATGACCCGGGCAGGTGAAGGAAAGTCAAGTACACGCCGTGTAGTCATTGTACACGCCATTTAGTCTTGTTTTGAAAATTTTGACATGCTTTCTTCCTCTTGTTCCCTTGTGATTCCTTCACTTTCAGTCTTAATAATCTTGAATCTGAGGCGTGCTTTTGACCTTGTAGTGTCATGCCACCAAGACGACCGTGATTTGTTCACCAGGAAAGCGGCGACAATTATACTCCGGAGATGGTGGGCCATGGGAGACCAGTTGATCCTCCAGCAGATCCAGATGCAGCGCCAGTTGCTATACCAGACACAGGCACGAAAGCGCAGTTCCGTGAAGGCTTTATGTGGTTCATGCAAACCTTTCAGGGAGCACCGCAGGCTGCTACATCTATGGTTGAGCTGACTCGTATCTTCTAGCAGCAGCATCCGCCTACGTTTTCAAAGGATGAAGGACCGTAGGCTGCGGACTCTTGGCTAGGAGCGATGCAGACTATTTTTGAGCGTCTTGAGACGCCTCTAGGGTAGAGGGTCAAGCTCGTGACTTACATGCTGCGTGATTCCGCCAAGAGGTGGTAGGATGTTACCACTCAGTCAGAGCATCACAGGGACATGGCGTGGGAAGATTTTCAGGGAGTCTTCTATGACTTCTTATTTCTCGAGACACTGAGGTAAGATAGAGCTCGAGAGTTCATGAATCTGCAGTAGGGCGCCATGTCGGTGATGGACTAGTCTGCTCGTTTTACGGATCTTCATCATTTTGCACCCGTGCTAGTGGGTGATGAGACGTTGAGAGCCAGAATTATTGGGGATGGTCTTCGATATGACATCTGAGTGCTGGTAAATGTTTTCAGGTTGCCTACTGTACACTCGATTGTGAATCAGGCGCTGATTACAGAGAGGAACCTGTGGGAATCTAGTGGTGTGGGCCAGGGCGGTTCAGCACCAGTTACTGGTATTATTTATGCTGGTAAGAGGAAGAGAGAGATATACTTCTCTCAGGGTGGAAGTACCAGCCAGGGAGCCTCTTCAGGTGGTCCGGTCAGGTGCTACCAGTGTGGCAGAGAGGGGCACAAGAGGCCGCAGTGTCCACGAGACCCAGTGGAGTGCCGAGCTTGCGGCAAGATAGGTAATCTGCAGTGCTTTTGCAGGGCGTTTCCACCAGCTAGTGAGAGGGGTTCTGTGCAGACTCCACGTGTGGGAGCAGGACCAGTGGCTTCTTTCTAGTCTCGGAACTGGAATATGTCAGGGCGTGCAGGTAGAGATGGTGGTCGTGGCTGTGGTAGCCAGACGCCAGGATCGCAGAGGCAGCAGGGCGGGACAGCTCAGTGTAGCCAGGCTGTGTCGCAGGGCCGCGGCACTGGGCAGGAATATGCAGTGCAATAGACCCAGCAGGGGCAAGATCTCGAACCTTCTACAGTCAGAGGTACTATTCTAGTAGCTTTTGTCTTATCTTCAGTACTTTTTGATACGGGTGCTACACATAGTTTCAAATTTGTACCCGTTGTGGAGAGCCTTGGGCTCGGTGTTTCTTCTTCTTCTGATATCATGATGCTAGACACTCTGTTGAGGACTAAAACGGCTGGTGTGCGTCAGTGCAAGGAGTTCCCCCTTGAGGTTGGTGGGTGTCACTTCCTTTGGGACCTCTATGTCTTGGAGATGACGAGCTATGACTTCATTCTCAGGATGGACTGTTTGGTTCCCTT
Source organism: Viscum album (assembly GCA_963277665.1). NCBI lineage: Eukaryota > Viridiplantae > Streptophyta > Magnoliopsida > Santalales > Viscaceae > Viscum > Viscum album. The sequence goes on along the minus strand of OY728166.1, from coordinate 1,498,718,314 downwards.
CCGAGCCTTTGTAGACTGCTATCGTCACAGGGTGTGTTTCACTTCACCAGAGGGTGGAGAGTTTCTATACAAGGGTGAATGGGATGTTCAGGCGAGTTGAGCTGGACCAGAGCATCATGGGCGAGGTGGAGTCACAGCCTAGATTGCGAGCTTATATCTGGATGATTAGGGGACTTGTTAGACGTATTTCCCTCCAGTTGTTGATCGTTTCAGGGATGTCTTTCCAGATGACTTTTCAGGTGTACCTCCGGGGCGTGAGGTGGATTTCTCTATCGAGCTTGTGCTAGGAGTAGCACCGGTGTCCATTCCTCCTTATAGGATGGCCATGCCTGAGTTGCAGGAGCTCAAGAGGCAGTTAGAGTATCTACAAGAAAAGGGCTTTATCCGACCCAGTACTTCTCTCTGGGGTTCTCTAGTCCTTTTTGCGAAGAAGGCGGATCGTACCCTCAGACTTTGTGTGGATTATCAGAAGCTGAACCAGTTGACGGTTAAGAACCGATATCCCTTGCCGAGGATAGATGATCAGTTTGATCATCTTCGTGGAGCACGAGGGTTCTCGAAGATTGACTTGAGATTTGGATATCATCAGCTACGTGTTAGACCATCTGATATACCTCTCATAGCTTTCAGGAGTAGGTATAGTCTATATGAGTATACGGTTATGCCGTTCGGACTGACGAACGTGCCAGCGGTTTTCATGGCTCTGATGAATCGTGTGTTCCATCCATATCTTGATTCTTTTGTGGTAGTATTAGTGGATGAAATTTTGGTGTACTCTCACACTCGATACGACCATGCCACCCATCTTGAGATCGTATTGAGTACACTGAGAGAGCATCGGCTATATGCTAATCTCTCTAAGTGCCACTTTTGGATGGACCAGATTCACTTCCTGGGTCACATTATCTCAGAGGCAGGAGTTACAGTAGACCCAGAGAAGGTGAGAGCAGTAATTTCCTGGGAGCAGCCTAAGAACGTGTTTGATATACAGAGTTTCTTAGGGCTGGATGGTTACTACAGACGCTTCATACAGGACTTCTCCCGCTTAGCAGCACCGTTGACGGGTCTGACTAAGAAGGGTGTGAAGTTCGTTTGGTCAGAAGCTTGCGAGATAGCTTTTCAGGACCTGAAAGGAAGGTTGACATCAACACCGATCTTGATACTCCCAGAGCAGGGGAAGAGCTATACAGTTTACTGTGATGCATCAGGGATTGGGCTGGGAGCTGTTTTGATGTAGGGTGACCGAGTTGTTGCATACGGGTCTCGGTAGTTGAGGCCACATGAGAGGAATTACCCGACGCATGATCTCGAGTTGGCTGCAGTTGTTCATGTGTTGCGCTGTTGGAGACACTATCTATTGGGAGAGAATTTTGTGGTTTTCACCAACCAAAAAAGCCTCAAGTATATCTTTACTCAGCATGGCCTGAATCTGAGGCAGATAAGGTGGGTTGAGTACCTATAGTCCTTCAATTTTGAGCTTGCCTATACACCTGGTAAAGGTAATGCAGTAGATGATGCACTGAGCAGGAAGACTCAGATCCAGGCAGTGCAGGAGGCCAGTGGTGAGTGGGAGCTCATGGCTTTGTTCTCTGAGATGCATCTGGAGGTGCACGACAGTCAGGGGAAGGCTTATCTTTCTTCTTTGGCTATGACATCTACCTTCCTGGACAGAGTGAGGATGAGACAACTATCTGATTCAGAAGGCCTAGTTCTACGGGAGTCGGTGGCAAGTGAGGACCCTCCTCCCGGTTGGATGATAGGCGATGATGAGGTTTTGCGTTTCCATGGACGTGTATGGGTTCCAGGGGATATACGCGAGGAGCTGATGCGGGAGTTTCATGCTTCATCTTGGGAAGTTCATCTCGGGGTTACCAAGATGTACCGAGACTTGAGATGTCAGTACTGGTGGCCGGGTATGAAGAGAGAGATAGCTGGTTTTTTTACAAGGTGTTCCACCTGTCAGTAGGTGAAGGAAGAGCACCAGAGGCCAGCTAGCTTGTTACAACAGTTGCCCATTCCAGAGTGGAAATGGGATGATGTCATGATGGATTTTATGACTGGATTGTCGAGGTCACCTCGAGGCAATGATGTCGTGTGGGTTTTTGTGGACAGACTCACGAAGGTAGATCACTTCTTTCCGATCAAGGAGACCTTCAGTGTGGACGAGCTCGGAAGGCTGTATATCCGAGAGATCATACGTCTTCATGGGGTCCCTCGTTCTATCGTTTCAGATAGGAATGCCCGCTTTACGCCTCGTTTCTGGTAGAGTTTTCAGAGGGTGCTGGGTACACAGGTGATTCTGAGCACAGCATACCACCCTTAGATAGATGGCCAATCAGAGCAGATGATACAGGTGCTAGAGGACATGCTACGCGCATGCATCCTAGAATTTGGGGGCTCTTGGGAGAAGCATATATCCTTAGTCGAGTTTTCCTATAACAATAGTTTTCAGGCAACTATTGAGATGGCACCATACAAGGATTTATATGGTAGGCCATGCCGTTTACCTTTGTGATGGTTAGAGGCAGGTGAGGTAGCTTTACTGGGACCACAGCTCGTGCAGTAGACTTCTGAGCAGGTCCAGTTGATTCAGGAGCAGATGGCTACTGCGTAGTCTTGTCAGAAGTCTTATGCTGGTCACCGCAGATGACCTTTGGAGTTCGTGGTCGGGGATCAGGTTTTTCTACGTGTTTTGCCGAGGCTGGGACACAAGCAGATCAGGAGACAGGGAAACTTTCACCAAGGTATGTGGGGCCATTCGAGATTCTAGAGAGAGTCGGGCTGGTTGCCTATCGGTTGTAGTTACCGCAACGGTACTGAGCCATGCATGACATCTTCCACGTGTCTCAGTTGCGTCACTACCATTCAGACCCGTCTCACACCTTTCAGCCTAAGGAGGTTGAGCTTCAGCATGATGCATCCTTTGAGGAGCATCTGATCCGTATCGTTGACAGGAGCACAAAGGTTCTCCGAGGCCGGTCAGTTCCTCTCGTATGGGTGCTATGGCAGCATGGCCGAGTATAGGATGAGACCTGGGAGCGGGAGACTGACGTACGTGCTCAGTGTCCAGAGTTGTTCTGATCTTTATCTTCTCCACCCTTGGAAGGGCAATTCGGGGACGAATTGCTATAAGGGGGAAGTTTATAAGAACCCGGTTCTTATTTTTGAGGTATGGGATTCTTCTTTTTCCTTTTCCTTAAGTTTTTTTGAGAAAATATGAAAAATGGGAAAAATTCTAAATTTCAAAACTACATGTCGTGTACTTTTGGCCGTGTTGGGATTAGTACAGGGGCGTGTAGCCTTTTCGGCTATGAGGGGTGTAGGAACCGACTACACACCGTGTAGTGGTACCTTACACGCTGTGTAGTCAGTCGGCAGGCTTGAATAGTAAGGCAGTGGAGTCGCCGCCAGCTGGGCGACAATACACGCCATGTACTCAGGATTACAGGCCATGTACTCATGTCGACGGATGAACAGTGTGGTGGTGCCTCCAAATGAATAGTTAAATGAAAGAAGTACACGTTGTGTACTCAGAAGTACACGTCGTGTACTTTGTTTTTTTGGCTTAAAATAGGCAGTAGCCTCCTCATTTGGAAGAGGAGGCATTTGATCCATTTTAGAGCCAAAGGAGGAGGCCGGACCTTTGAAGATCCGCTGGGAGTTCGTCTGGAATCCGATTCGGCTTCGGACGATCCTGTTGGAACCGCACGGGTAAGGGCTTTCACCTCCTTGGCTGGTTCTTACCAATAATTCTCCTAACATGAGTTATTTACATTTGTATGGATTTTTTTCTTCGTCACATCTACGCCATTCTCGGGCGTTTCTGGAGTCGGCGTTCGGATATAACATTCGTTGGCGTATAAGGTAGGTGGCTCGGTGTAAATTTCCAACTGTCGTGCGTTTTGTGTTTTTTTGTGCCACGAACCCATATTGGGGGTGTCATGTGGCTGAGGTCGTTGCTATATTTAATGCCTAGAGTTGCATAGGTGATTAAATTGTGATAATAAAATGTTGGTTGGGATCTTTTCTTGGATCCGAAACCACCCCGGGGGTGTGTTTCACTGTTTAGCGGTTTGGACAGGATACCCGAGGGTATGCCTTAAATGTAGTAATTGTAGAATTGCCTTGAGAGGAATTGCTTTTTTACTGCATTTTGACGTGTTGGGCATGGCCCAATTACCTGTTTAGCCTAAGGGCGCTGTTGTGATTAGCCTGTGGGCACTGCACTGTTTAGCCCGAGGGCTGTAGTTATTTCGGCCTGAGGGAAACTTTTTCCGTGCCTGAGGGCCATAGACTCTGTGCCTGAGGGCGAGACTACCTACACCTGAGGGAAAAATTCTGTTACACCTGAGGGGAATTACCTGCGGGTTAGGTTCTGCTTACCTGAGGGTAAGGTTTTGCTTGTCTGAGGACGTGGACTGTTTACGTAGAAATGCACTTTGGTGATTTATAATATTTAAATGGATTAAATGGATAATAAAATGGAAATATAAATGGTAATTAGTTACTTTTGAGTACTGCTTACTTTATTGCATTTCACTACTGCACACTGTTGTTGCATGCTTACACGCAGTTGGGCACGGGCCTTTGGTGGGTGCCTACTGAGATATATTTCTCACACCCTGTTTGGGTCACACTTTTCGGCACAAACAGATTACGTTGCTGCAGGTGTAGATAGGGGAAAGAGTCCCTATACAGGTACTTGACTGTTGCTGAGGAGTAGGAGGGCATGGGATCGAGCTTAGGCTCACGATCTCGCTGCCAGCTGTTTGCTTTGCTTTGCTGTACTCTACTTTCTGTTGTACTATATTGATGTGTAACATGTTCTGGCTGTTTTCTTAGAACTTGAAACATGTAGCATCATCGTTTCTATATTGTTGGTTATATCCATTGCAGTTGTTTATTTCAGTAGTTGTATGGTTTACTGCTTCCGCTGTCGTTGTATGTGTATTTTCGTATTCCACTGTGTTACACTTTGACAAATGAGGGCATAGTTTCCCCACTATCAGACCTGGGCCCTCACTGCTAGTTGGCAGCCTCTGGTGTTTGGGGAAATGCGCTTGAGGTAACGTGGCGAACCGGGCTCGGGGCACCCGTTGCGTGGCACCCGGGTCCGGGACGTTACAACAGTTCCCTCTTGACCCTATTAAAAATGTAATTATATAGAAATAAAATACAATATAAGGCCTTTGATCCATTCCACCACCACCACCACTAGATAAAGAATAATTATAAATTCATTTAGTACTTTAAAAGTGGTTTTTATTACATTTTATATTTGGATTTATAATTAATCTCTACCAATTTTATAAAATATATTTGAAAAATGGAAATCATTTCTAAAATCATCATGTCATAATAGTATTAGGGTGATTTTTTGGTATTTTTCTAAAAATATTGATTTTTTAGTAAATATTGAGAAATAATAATTTTGCAAAACAATCATTTTTTTTCTTTAATTCAAATAATTTAAAAGTATAATTACATTTTTTATTTTTTAAAATTAAAAAAAGATCCATTTTATTAAACATAATATAATTAATTTCATCATAATCATTATTATACTTTATTAGGTGTAAAATCTTTTTTATGCTTAAAACACATTTTTCTAAAAACTATTTTCCACTGCATTTTGCGCACTTTTATAAAACAATATTTTAGTAACTTATAAAATTTAAATCATGAATAACGGATTTCATATTTGTAATCATGGAGTTCAAATTTGGTAAATGGTTTAATTTCATTTTTAGTCATAATGAATAGTAATCATGGTAAAATCTTATCATCATGGAAATGGATAAAACAAGTTAATTATGGTTAAAACTATGGGATAAGATCTAAAAATTTAAAAAAAACTTGACTTTATTTTATTGTAATGGTTTCATTCAACCATAAAAATCCTATATTCTAAAATATGGAATTTTTCCACTTTATTGTGATTATGGACATTATATTATTTAAATTAAATAGCAATTAAAAAATATCACTCTCTCGAACTTATTATGTTGTCATGATATGGATATGGATAAAATGATATATGAATGAATCTAAATGATAAAATTATTTAATAATAAACTATATTTATGATATTTATTGTTAATTTTTAGAGATGATATAATTACCTTAAATTATTACTCAGCACTGACACATCGCTTGTCCGAGTGGTAGAAAAATCAAATAATTGATTTTAAAATAATTAAAAGTTAAATGTTTTGGATGAATTATATTTTCCATGAATTTATTGCATAATTAAAATTTATTATTTACTTTAAAAGATTTTATATTCTAATTCCATTTTTATCTTGATTCCTTTAAAGTCAAGATATATGAATAGTCCCAGACCTTAAATAGTCATTAATGTTTAAAAATGATTTTTAAATCATTAAAATTTTATAAAAATCCTATATTGACTTAGTTGGAAGGGAATTTTTCAATCCTATCATGCATGGTTCTTATATTTTAAACTTTTTATTTTTTTTCAATTACCTTCATGACCCTAATAGATTGAAAAAATGTGTTACGGCGCTTAAGATTAAACAATGTTAATGAGGTGTTAAACTAAGGATATAAGGGTTAAAAAAACCTAAAAAATTGTCTAAATACTCTTGGTTTAATGTATATAGACCATATATCATACCACCTTATAAATATATCCAATTTGGATCAACTTTTTCATGAATATAACCTAATATTATTTTAGAGTTTAGAATAATTATAAGCATGCCACCCACCTCACTTATAAAATGGAACTACCTCTCCTATCTTCCTCACACTTCATGAGTCATTTATATTAGCCAAGGTCTATCCAAATACCTTCTTAGATTCCTTCACCACTTCTTTGTTCATTTTTTATTTCCCTAATACCATCCTAATAATACTTAACGTGTAAACCAAAGGAGGATTTCCAAAGAATAGGTATCACTCTTAACTGATATCTTTCATTTTATTTCTTCTTCTACCACCATCAATTATGTATTAACAAATCTGATATAATAAAATAAGTATCTTTCATATACTTAAATTTTATAATGATGATGTAACAACCCTTTATCATATCCTTTTACATCCTATAGTAAATGACAACATCTCTCATGTGTATGTATGGAGTACCACCTCCAAGTGTTAGGTTTAGTTTTTCATCACCACCTCAAAAAGACTAAAATTATGATAGATTTAATGAATATATATAATATTCATAGAATAATTATGATTCTATAAATATAATATATTACTTACCTTCTTACCCTTCCACCCATTAAAAAAAATGATAATGTCACTCAGGAATACGTGTGGAATACCACCTCTATGAAGTGATTTGATTTGTTTTTCATGTATGCATTTCATGGAGGATTTTAAAATTGTATTTAATTTATAAATATTATAATTATTTCATGATTAATATTATTTAAATGATTTAACCATTACCCATTTTATCATGTTCAACCAACTAAAGTTGTTTTACGATTATGAGTTAAACATCCTCAAAACATCTGATGTATAATTGATTTGGTAATTAAATAAGTCATGGTAATAAATGACATAAAGGAATAATGATAACGAAATTAAAATAAAAAAATTATCTTAATAAAGTTGAAAATTAATATAACTTTATTATTCAAGATTTATATAATGTATGAAATGAGTCAGGACTCGAGATAAGGGATTTTCCTTTAAATTGTTTTTAAGTTTTCCTTTCAAAATCCTTCTCCTCCATGTCCATTCTCATCAAATATTTCAAGAATTTTCCTATTTATGTTTCAAAGATTGTTAAATTAAATTTTCATCTAATTTATACTTCATTTAAAAATTATTAAAAGCAATATTTTCAAATTATTTCCATATGACTCACTTTTTACTTTTTACAAAAATATGAAAAGAATGTTCTCTTTTAACGTATACAACATGGATGGATTTTCCCACTGTAATTTTTTTAAAGGTTGCGGTCGAAGCATTATTTATTATTTAAAGAAAATACCGCTTTCAAACTGGGGAGATGGAGGCCCATTACATATCACGAAGGCCCAAGACCAAGTGGTCTAAAACAAGGCCCGAAAGCCCATTTTTTTCCCAAAGAGCACTTTGGTGAATAATACTACTACAGTACTCAGGCTTCTAAAGTACCTGATATAGTACCGCCACCGCTATAGTACTTGCTAGAGTTCATCCACCACTATAGTGCTTCCACTAATATAGTCTCTCCACTGTTACAGTACTACAGTGCCCTATTACAGTACCCAGAAATTAGTCCCTGCCTAGATTTGATCCTGGGTCTTTTGGATGCCAAGAAGGAGCCTTTACCACTTGGGTACAGGCTCGTTGGAAAAATGTGTGTAAGGGTAACACGTGCCTCCCACTGGGGTCTGACCATTTCCAGAGTGTGCCGCACATTACCTGACTAGGAAAATGGATTTGAATCGCTCTGTGCATAATATGTACAATGTCTGAGTCTGGCGGGACTCGAGCCTAGGCTAGTTCCCATAGAGAGCGATGGGTACAACCAGCGAGTACGACTCGGTTAACACCCCATGAGTGACTGTCATGAATGTTCTTTGATTTGAATATTTATTCATACGGTTACATGGTTATTTTCAAAGAAATTTATTTTTTAAATATTTTTTAAATGTTTATTTAAAATTTTATCAAAAGAAAAGGATGCCTTTCCTATGTTTTCAAAGAAAGATTCAAAAAAAATTAAAAGGTATTTTCATCTATATAAACATCCTTTGATGAATATTATGTTTTATTGGGTATATAATATAATGATAGCATCTACCATATTACTCGGGGTGTCTTATGATCATGTTGTTCTATTTATTTAAGGGGTAAAATATAAACATTTCATATGCTATTTGTTCAATATGAATTTTTAAATTGATTGTGTATTGAATTATTATTAATTTATTTTATATGATGAATGCATTGGACTTATTAAGTAACATAAAGTATTAGTTTTAGCCCCTCGATTCATCGGTAGGTCTCATGAGATAAAATAGACTTGGTATTTGGTGTATGTATACACAATTATTTATGAAGTTTTTCACAAATCATTAATAGTAATATTATTACACTACTACAAAAATGGACTATATCAGTGCTCAAAACGGGCTTTAATAGCGCTAAAAAAGAACTGTAAATCTCAGCGCTGATATAGGGGGGTCTCTTTTATCAGCGCTCTGAAAAGAACTGATAAAGGCCCCTTTTACCAGTGCTAAAAAAGCGATGATAAAGGGGTCTTTTATCATCACTTTTTTTATCACTAGTAAAAGGGACCTCTATCAGTGCTTTTAAAAAGCACTGATAAAAGTTAAAAAAAATAAAAAAGAAATATATAATGCAGGGAGAGCTTTTAATAGCGCTTGACCCCCCCCCCCCTTATTAGCTCTAGGCAGCCTCCCACGCGTTTCCTTTCTCGCGCATCCTTACATGCACACACCCCTTTTCTTCCACCCAAACTCAAACCCGCAACCTCCCCCTTTCGCGGCTGCAGCTTTACCACTAAGCTATTTCATTTTTTTCTCTATTTAATGATATATCTATTTATATATATATATATATATTCGTATATTGATATAGATTCATATTAATATAAATATATTTATTCATATATTAGTATATATATATTCATTCGTGTATGAATATATATTTTTATTTATTTATTTATATATATATATTTAGTTATAATTTTTTATCTGTATATTTATTTGTAAATTAATATATACTTATAAGATTAGTTTTAAATACATTTAGGAAATATGTTTTTTATGTGTGTTTATAATTAAATAAATACATACATACATACATATATACAACACATACACACACACACATATTTACGAATAAATACATATATATGTGTATTTGAAAATTCATAGAATGTTAAAACGATCATAACTTATAATCCAGAAGCCTGTTTCAACTCCACAACTAGTCAAATCGAAGAAAATGAAACAATATTCGATATGATATGTGGTACAGGCCTAACGGACATCCGGATCAGAAGTTATACTTGTTTGAATTTTAATAAATCGGGGTATCTCGACTAAAAACTCAATTTTATAGGGATTTTGGGCCCTTATGGCCTTGAAAAATGATAAAGAATCTTTTTTTGGGTCCTTAGCACATAGAGCACGTCACAAGCTTCGATTTGATATGTTGTAGAGCTTAAATGGACACCCGGATCAAAAGTTATGGCCTTTTGAAGTTTGAGTTACATTTTCAACTTATTTTAGATCTTTTATTAATTGTTCTGATTTTTTGTGTCTTCAAATTGTTATTAAATAATTTTTAATCAATAATAATTAGAAAATTATTAATTAATAATATTTTTTTAAAATATTTTAAAGCCATTTTCACTAAATTTCTTATATATTAAATGTAATAGTCTATTTATACGTATCTAAAACATATTTTAAAAAATATATATTATATTTATATCAATATAAATATACTTATATAACAATAATTTATTTTTCATGATTTTTTTAAACATAAAATTTATTACTGGTAGGAAAAATCCATGATAAACAGGTCCCTTTTATCAGCGCTTTTTTAGCGCTGATAAAGGGGTAGCGCTTCCCTTGCCCGTTTTTGTAGTAGTGTTATGTTCAGAATTATGCATTATATCATTATGAAATAATTTAATATTATCCATGTGATTATTTATAATATTATCATTGGATATATTTTATTTTATTTAATGGAATTTTATAGAAGTCTTCTTATTTCATAAGATAATAAAATGAGCATGTGATTTAAAGTAATGTTTATTATCTCTTAAGTTTGAAAGGTTTCTTTTCAAGGAAAAGTTTTCATATTTATTCTAAGAAACACTCATGAATTATTATTTTGATTTTAATCTTACTTATGAAATGTTTTATGGAAAACCTTAGTCAAAAGTTGTTTACAATACTAATTAAGTGGTTATTTTGATCTCAAAGTTTATTATTTGAAAAGTAAAACTTGTTTATGGGTTTTCATAAATTTAAAATGGATTAATGGGTTCCTTTATTTTATATCCCTTTCTGAGATTTTTTTTATCATCCCACATTTTCAAATGTTTTTCATAGGACCTAAGAATGAGTAGGAACTGTTAAGAATTATATCTATGAATAAATGAAATTTTATATAAATAAATAATGTATTTCATGAATGAAATGGGACTACAAACTTAGGAATCTGGTTTTTGTGGTAAAAAATGGACACTATATGTTAGTGTTCCTATGTAATGTAATTATTTTTCTAATTCTTTAAAAATATAAACATAAAATTTCATATTAATGTAAGAAAATTAAATCCTTAATATTAAACTCATAATTATATTTCAAAAATGTAAAATGTCTTTATAAAAATTTTTCTCGTGACTATCCAGGAAGAGTAGTGTTGAAAACAAAAAAAAATCAAAAAACAATCGGTCCATAGAGGTAGTATTCCAGACAAACGTATCGTTTCAGAATAGAATAGGATAAATGTATACTGTATTTTATCATTTTAGAATATAAAATATGTTATAAATGACATACTTATTTATTAAATTAAACACTAGAACTATCCATGTAAGGTGGTTAAGGGAAATGAAACATGACGCTTCATGGAGGTGGTAGTATGCACACATGTACGAATAACATTTTTTCTTTCCTTTGAAAAAAATTTAAATTTTGTTAATAGTTATTACCTTAGAATAATAACATTAAATATAAAAATAATATTGATATAATTATATTGGAATAAAAAAATTAAATGTAATATATAAATGAAAAATAGCACATGTTTCACTTATAAAGTGGCTCCAAAAATTGAAAATAATTGATTAGGGGATGATATAAGGTCATTTGTCTTTCAATAATTCATTTTCACACATGTTTCAAAGATTTTTTTAATTCTATTACTCTTAAAAGTTTCACTTTTACAATATTTGGTTTTTTCGTGGTAACTAGTTTTTAACAGAGTAATTTACTTTTAATTAATAAAAATAAAATGGACCTTATTAAATATTTTTTACCAAATAATTCAAAAAATTAAATTCATTTTATTGTGAAAAGGTTATATGTGTAAGAAAAATCAATTTTAATATTAGCACATTTAACTCACAAAAACCTGTTTTTAAAAAGTTTTATTTTTTAGAATGAAATTTATGTGTAGGATAAAATTATCATTGTATTTTGTTTTCATGATAAAAATAAGTTTTTTATAAAAAATAAAATTTATATGGATTTTATATCAATAAAAAACCAAATTTTATCAAAATAATATTTAATTAAAAGAAAAGATAAAAAATAGTTTCTTTTATTAAAAAATATTACTTAAGTTCATAAAATGTTAAACATAGTTATATAAATTAATTAATTTATTTAAAATGTATAATATTTCTCCTTAAAAACATATTTCATCAACTAAAATGATTTATAAACTTCTTGGTCTTTATTATATAATTATAAAGTCATAAAAGTTACAGTTGGGGTAAAAACTGCATTTTACACTATTCGCCAAAAATCATCTATTTCAAAAAAAACAAAAAAAACTATTAATCTAATATTGAAATAATGAATATAAAAATAAATTTTATTTTATCAAATTAAAATTCTGAAATTTTATAATTCAAATTTTAAATAAAAGCATAAATATATAATGGAAATATTTTTCATAGGAAAATAAAAAAAATTTAAAAAAATATTAATTATTCTTATTATTATTTCCTATAAATTAATAATAATTTTTTTAATATATTATTCGTATTAAAATATATTTTATCCATAATGTATTTAGTTTCTTTAAAAAACGCATAAAAGTTCAATTTTTAGAAAGGTTTCATTTCAAAGCATAAATTAGTCTTATTAGTTATTTAGCTACAATAATTAAACTTATCAATGCATTAGAATTAATAATGAACTTTATTTTTATTTATACATATATTTTATAAATTGGTTACATTTATTTTTACCATCCAATTATATGGATACATTTTAACAGTTCTGTATTTCTATGTGGTTTGTTTTGGTTCAGTGTTGTGTGAATCAAAAGTTATCAACGCATTAGGTTATAAAGAAAATAAAATGGGTGATGTTTAATCTTAGGTTATTACATTAAATAAAATTCAAAATAATTGAAGAATTATTTTTCATATAAATTTATATCATTTTTAAATATCTCTAGATAAGTTGGATTCAAATAAGTTATGAATGAGATACTTGAATAAAGATACTATAGTTTTGAGAATAAGTGGATTAATACAATCTATAAAAGGGAGAATTTCTCAAATTAACTTAAAGAGAAGATTCAAGCATTAGAGGATATCCAAAAGGCTTAAATTGATGTTAGAAATTCCCAACATAAATTCAAATATCACAATATAATGTTTCTTGATACTTTGATGCATGGGAAGGATATAATTAATGATTAAAAAAATTCATAATAGAATAAATGTTTGTGAAGAGAAAGTGATATTGATTGAAGATAAAAATAATAATCTCAATATAAAATGTATAGAATTAGAATTTAAACTTCCTAATTTGGAATGGACTCATATTTATTCTACACAAATGAAAGGTTATACAACCATATATTATTCTATGGAAGATTATTGTACTAAAATAGATTTATTTTATATTAATAAGATCATAGAATCATCTGATGATCATTTTCTAAAAGTTTTGAAAGAATAGGTACCATCCATTTAAAATAATATTTCCTAAGTTAATATTATTTTAGTAAATAGTGAAGGTTGTAAATATAAATATATAAAAAATGGATAATAAAATTGATGATAATCCTACCACCATTTTAAAAGTGTATAGAAGAGTTATTATGAGATATCATTCCCTAAAATAATCCCAACTAGTGGTAAAGAAAGCCTAAAAATAATAAGTGATCAAGACTAGAAAATGAGAAGTTCAAGGAAGAAAAACCAAATATGTTAGAAATTATTAGTGTTTTAATTGATTTGGGAACAGTTCGTTGTATTGTTAGTACAATCCATCAATTTTAGAAGTAAAAAAGAAAACTTTTAATGAGGAGAGCGAGCATGAGAAGAATCAATGTCCATAGACTAAGGAGATAAACATTTCAATATCAATAAGATTTTAAATTCTTGGAGATCTCTATGGTTTTTTCAATGGTTTTGGTCATGGGGATAGTGAATTCTTAACTAAGAATGAATCAAAAATAAATGGATAAATAATTCCAAATAATTCGAGGCTACCATGGTAAGAAAGATGAATAATGTTGATAACTAGAATATTACCAATAAGATAGTGGAGAAGAATGATTAGTTATCTTTGGGTAATAGATATAAGAAATTAGAGAAAGTTTATAAATAAAAAATAAAAAACTTCTTTTATTATGGAATAAGGGGATATACCATGGATGCATGTAAAAAAATTCATGGGTGTATGTTTTAATGGAATAAATAAAAATCAAATTGTAAGATTTTTCCAATAATAATGTAAATGGACTAGTTTGGTGAAAATAAATCATAAGAATCAATGTAAAAGTTCTAAAAATATTTTCTATGTACCTATAGAATATATCGTTATTTTTCTAGTTTATTTGTAAAAGGAAACAAATATGGAAGAATCACAAGTGTAATCTAATTCTAAAGGTGAGAAAGATGTTCCACATGAATAATATGAATTCCATGAGAGCTTGTAATTTGATAAGATAAAACTCTAAATCTCTATAACTCTCCCTGGGTATTGAGAGATATTCTCTCTATGTGTTGTGTGCAATAAGTATATATATAGAAATTGATGTAATTTGATATTTATTATGGAGGGTTTAGGATTATTAATTAACACATAGGACCCTTTCCAATTATATAATTATTATTCAACCCCATGTATTATAATAATAATAATAATATTATTATTATTATTATTATTATTCACTTTATAAGTAAATCACTTAAGAATATATAAATAAATATCATTTACATCATTTCTAACCAGACCATTAATCTCAGTCCATATATCCTCCTTGGAATTTACCAAACCATAAATAAAGATAATTTATTTAATAAATAAATATTACTAAATTACTCTTTAATAAATATAATAAATATTATATTTTTCAAACCTTGCAAATAAATATTTATTATTATTATTTAACTCACATATTCTTTTGAATAAATTGTGATTAAATCATGTAAATCAACCAAAACCAGATAATTAAAACTTGCATACCTTTTTAGTATTTATGGTTTCACAAACCATTTAGGTTGTGTCATATAAACATCTTTTTTAAGGTTCTCATTAAGGAAATCAGTTTTTACATTTATCTACCAAATATCATAGTCATGGAAACTGTTATAGAAAGTATAATTCTTTTGTATTTAAACATGGAAACTAGAGAAATAGTTTTATCATAGTCAATTCCTTAATTTATTTCAAACCATTTATCCACTATCTATTCTTTATAGGTATTAATCTGACCTTCCAAGTCTATATTTATCTTGAATACCAATTTACACCCAACATGATTTTCATCATCTAGCAGATCAATCAGAAACCAAACATGGTTCTAATACATGGAATCAATCTCAAAAATCATGGATTATTTAAATATTTTAACTTCTGAGATCTCTACTACATCATTTTGTGATATAAGTTCATTATTTTCAACTAATAATAAGTCACCATCTTTTGTGATGAGAAAACCATATTTTTCGGTTCTATAACATCACTTGTGCTCCTATATAGTACTTGTGTTTTTAGAACTTCATCATAAATAATGAATTTTGGATTATGTTCTCATACCAACTATTTTTTATGTTGTTCATTAATATAACAACCCAGAACCCTCACTCCTAGATCCTTTTCTAAAATCCATAACTTTATATTCATATCTTTAATGTTGGTAATTGTGACCCAAATTTTTCATCCAAACCTTACAACATCAAAAGGAAAACTTGGATTTACATTCAGAAGAAACTTTTAGTTTTATAGAATTATGAAAAACTCCTACATAAACAATTCACATCAACTTGGACTCGTAAACAACTAGTTCATAAAGTTGAACATCATCTCCTATTATACCCATATTTTCTTATTTAACATTAGGCCATCAATATCATCCATGTGAAATACTTTATAGAAATAAATGATTAAATATAATTATTTATAAGAAATTGAAAAGGAAACAATATAAGGGTTATCTCAGATTCTCATTAGGGGTAAACATAAGCATTAATAATTGAATGTCATCAATGAGAATAATATTGCATAAGTGTATGATGACATAATCAAAGTGAATGAGTGAGTCATAAAAGAACTCATACCCATAAATAACTGGATCATAAAATATTAAAACATGGAAAGGAAAGAGTCGTAAAAATCAACAATTAAAATTCATGAGATATCAATCTCTATCATTATAAACATTATAAACTCATAACAAGAAATTAAAACTCTTTTTGCTTACTTGGAGAATCACGTTTATAAAACTCTTACAAACACTTTAAAAACCCTTTTAATTGGAATAACCATGCATATAAATTACAAAATTATCATTTCCTAATGAATCTTATATCTATAATGGGTATCACCCTTCATATAATTTATATCAGTCTCACCTATTTTTTGTGAGCTAAAATGGGGCTCAACTCCTTGTATAAGTTGTATCGGGCTCACCCATGAACTATAATGGGTCTCAAACCTTCGTATAAGTTGTATTAGGCTTAACCATTTTCATATAATTCTCAAGTAACATGAATAAAAATCATAAAAACATACTAAACCCATGGAAAATAAATGGGTTTCATAACAATCTATTTGAATTAATATTAACCCATGTAAAAGAAACAGGTTCCATAACCATCTCTTTGAAATAATATTAATCCATACATAAATGAATGAGAATGGAATAAATAAAAAATATACCCAATGGAGGATGAGTAAAAACATGGGTTTTTTATTCTCATGAATGGAAATACCATTTAAATATCATTAAAAACACTCATGAGGAAAATAACATTTAAACATTACAAAGTGTCTCGTACCACCTTGAAACATTTGAATAATAATCCCCATGATGGAATAATGTTATATAAAACCTATAATATAATGATAACAAGTGTATTTATGATATTTAATTTTAAATTATAAGTATACACACCTCATAAAATAAGATAGGTTTATAATATAACAAACATCTCATAGAAGAAAAATTATGAAAAAAAATACATTACCGCTCAGGTAACTTTGAAACCGTAAACCCTAGGAAATAGAGGTCACCAATAGGATATGTAAAACCCCATAAATTTAAGGATAATAATAATTAAATACATTTATGGTCATTATATACACCACATAATAAAAATAAGTGGTGAATATGGAATATATCTCACAAAAATAAAAGTGAGATGAGAAAAACCCTTACAAAGATCATATCATTGGAGTGAGAATAAATTAATGAAATAATTATGTGTAAAAAATTTAATTCTAAAAAATAAAATTTTTAATAAATAATAATACAATTATATTTCATTTCAAACATATTCTTGTCATAACATAACCAATGAAATAGATGTTTAACCCATTGAATGGAAATTGAGTTAATAAATATCTTACCTTGAGTATGATTTGTCATGTTTGTCCTCTATATTCCTGAATAATAAAATTATGTTAATTTTTTAATTTATCAAGAAACTTCCAAAAGTTTATTATTAATTTTATTTCACTTATAAACAATTTATAAAAAAATTAATTAATCAATAATGGTTAAGTAGAATGTTTTGACCATATCCAGCTTATGTGTCAAAACTAACTTTGATAGGTCGACTATGGTTCATAAGGTCATTATTTAAAAATATCTAGTGTAATAACTATGAAATAATTATCAAAACTATACATAAATTATACTTTTAAAATCATAAATTAATTATGGATATGAAAAATGAATCAATGTTATGATCATGGAGACTGTGGGATGTACATACGCAGGAGTAACAATCACATTTTTCAATGATCATTATGGAAAGAAGGTAAGTGATTTTTATCTTTACATAATGAACATTATATCATAAATACAATATAATTTAACTATATATACCAATATATATCATTATTATGATGTGGTTATGAAAAAGGAATAATCACACTGCTTTAAAGAGGTGCTAGTCCACACATCCATGAACGACGTTATCACTTTTTCAGTGTGTGAAATGGAAAGAAGAAAATGATATGTTATATGAAAGGCTATATAATTGTGTAATTAATATAATAAATATTTCATTTATATCATATATTTTTATTAAATCATTTCTAAATACATTCTGTGTAAAGAGTTAACGAATCACATCGCTTTGAGGAGGCGATAGTCTACACATCCAAAAACAATGTTATCGTATTCTAAAAAAATGGAAAGCATGAAGGTATGTGCTATATAATAAATAAATAAGCATATATACATCATAAATATCATATATATCATATAAAACTAGTAATTTCACCATTATTACCAACCTTGAGAGGTTGTAATGGAAGAGCGAAATACATTGGTTCGTGAGGCAGTAGTCCACCGTACACATGAATAATGATTGTGTATACCATTTGATGGAATTGTGTGAAGGTGTAAGTAAAAAACTTAATATAAAAATATATAATTATATTTATGATAATATTTTATTATATAATCATGTAATAATAATAATTTAAGTGGTTTGAGAAAGAAATAAAATGAAAGTGGTCATTTAAGGATGTTACCTCTTTTTCGGGTAACTCCTTTTGGTTTAAACCAAAGGACTTCCTTGGATTGATTTATTACAAAAGTTAGGATTCTAGGATTATAATATAGTTTTTAGTATCTTATTTCTTCCTTTTATGTATGATCCAAAGTTCTTGAGAGGGGTAAATAAATGAGGAGTGTGTGTGTTTTTTATAGTGGAGGGGAGTGGCATTCTTGCAATGATAAAAAGATAAACACTATTGGGAGGTCTAACTTACATAATATGACTAAAATAATGAAAGTATTTAGATAAAATTTGTTATATGGTATAATAAATACCATAAATTGGGATTTGGATAAGTTTCTAGGTCATTTGGCTACTTAATATTAAATTTTAACCACTAAGTAAACACATTTTTTTACCTTAATTGTTGTAATTAATTTTAATTTATTTAACTATTATTTTTTGTCAAAAAATAATTTAAACATAATATAAATTATATATTATTATTATTATAAATATATAATCCATTTTTTCAAATTCCAATCACATTATTGGTAGAAATTAATTTATAATTAATCAAACAAACGAGACAAGACAGAGGGTTTTTCAAGAGAAAAGTGAAAAAGTTTGAATTGTTTTTATATCAAATTTTAAAGTGAAATTGATTCAAATGACCTAAATTTGTTTAAATAATATAAAATTAATATAATTATACTTTAAAATAAATTAAAAATATAATTTATCACTATAAAATATTTAGATGAAAAATTATTTTTCAGTTAGAATTCAGTGTCCTTCATTGTTCATCAAAATATGAAATTTCTCATAAAAATACAAACAATTCACCCAAATTATATTTTGATATTAAAATTTTAAAAAAATAAGTTTATTTTTTTAAATAAAATTTATAAAATTTTCAAAATTTAGTTTTAAGACAAGTCTTCCATTAAAAGGCAGCAAAACTACCTTTTACAAAAAATACCGATTTTGTGCTTAAAATTGGGTTTATTTGTATTTTATTCCTATAAAAATATTGGATGAATTTAAAAAAAAATATTAAATATATAACATATAAATTTAATTAATATTTTTCACTAATAGTGATTAATTTAATTTATTATGATAAAACTCCATTCTACTTACAAAAATAGTCTTTTTAAAAACACATCCCTTATATTAAATTGGTCATTATTTTTATTTATAATTAATTTTTCACTAAAGGAATAATTATATAAAAAATTTTAAACCATATATTAATAATCTAGTTAATAATATTCATTCTCTCTATTCCAATGGATAGGTGAAAACTATTATGTTAAATAAATAATATTAATAGTATATTGTTGTCTGGTAAGACTCGGCCTTGCTTGTAACACAATTTATCAAAGAAAATCAATGTTACATGAAACACAAGATAAACATTTTGTTGAGTAAAAAGAAAGATAAAATGTTCATTTCATGTAACACAAGCTATCAAATAATTTAATTTAATTTTAAATAAGATATTTCCTAAAATTTTAGGATGTTTCATCATACCCCATTAAAATGAATTTTGTCCTTGAAATTCATATTGGTTATAAAAGTATTAACATTTTTAGAATTCCGTTATTTAATCCCACATCATAAAAATGGTTAATAAAATATCCTCTTAAAAGGTGAAATTGGGAAACATAATGGTCAACAAAAGTTATGCATAACTAGGATTTCACATATGGGGAACATATGTGAGAATGGAGGAAAAGAATAAATAATTATAGAGAGTGATGAGGTCATTGATCATAATAAATTTAATGATCAATGGAAAGTTAAGGTCATCAAAATCATAAATGTATGATGATCGAAAAGACCATCAGTTCATCATAATTGAAAGTGCTAGAATAATAATTTTGTTTCAAGATCTTTTCCTAGAGTTAAATAATTATCTTACCATCTAAACCAAGAGAAAAAAGGAAATATACTTACTTTATTAGAATTATGAGTATTAAAGATGAATTTTTAATTCTTAAAGCACTAAAATAAACTCTTAAACCCACATAACCATAAAAGGGATAGTCAAGCTATTCCACATTTCTTTAGACACTAACCAAAATTGAAATAGTTAGAAAATGGTAAGATAATTCAAAAAATGGATAAACCTTCAAATGATACCCTAATATTAAAAATTCAATAGTAATACCCAATGTTCAAAATAAATTATTCCAAAAATAAATATCCTTAAAATTATTCAAACATTTCCTGACTAAGTTTGAAGCCCAAAGATTATAAGGATTTGATCATATTTTCCTCCAAGATAAATCAACCATTATTCCTCAAATAAAATACCATATGTTTTTGAAATAAACATAATATTAACCTATAAAAATTTTCATACTAACTAGGATATCACATAGGCTTGTGGTAGGCACTACACCCTTATTGCCCTTCGATTATGGGTTTAAGGCATGTCGCCTTACAGGATGCAAGGGGTTTCCACCCATCCTTCAGGTTGTCCTTTTTTCTTTAAAATAAATCCACCTGAAAAACACTTCATGTTGATCCTAGTTGTTTCAAATACGTCAAACAAAAAAAATGACTCCAAAAACTTCATTGATAACCTCAAAATTTTTACTACTTAAAAACCTCAAGCAGGGTGTCTTAATACATTGAACTTATGATCAACCTTGAGCTTATAGTCCTATGAAGGTATCCATAAATCTTAAGATAACCTCATATGGAAACATCCTAATATCAAATTTTATCTTAACTGAACTTTGATACCAACTATAACAACCTAGAACCCGCACTCTCAAATCTTGTACAGAAATCCATAACTTTACATTCCTAGCTTTGATGCCAATAATTATGACCCAAATTTTGCATCCAAACCATACAACATCAAAATTAAAACTTGTATCACTTACATTATAGAGTAACTTTAAGGTTTAGAGTTTTATATAATTTGGAAAAACTCCTATATAAAAAATTCACATCAACTTGGACTCATAAAAAAACTAGTTTATAAACTTTGACATCATCTCCCATTATACCCAGCTTTTCTTAATGCACATTAGGAAAATAATATCATCCTTGTGAAATAATTTATATACATAAATCATTTAATGTCATTATTTAAAACCTAGTGAAAATGAAACATTAGAATTGTGATATTAGATTGTAACATCCCAGGTAAATAAAGAATAAAGAAATTTCGTATTTATTAATATTTACGAATTAAATATTAATTTTATTTTAAAGGGGTTGCTATGTTCGATAGCGTACCCGATACGCAACGATGAGTTTCATTGAAACTTACGTAGCACACTAGTAATAAAATAATATTATTTTAAATGTTAGTTAACAAGTAGTCGTTGTACTGGCGGGAATGGATAGAAATAACTAAAATATGATTAGATATGTTTTTAAATGTTTATACATTTACCCAATAAAAGATAAAGGCTTAAAATATGGAAAGAGTTCAATTTTAGGGCATATATACTCTAATTTTCACTAAAGGTTCACTTATCACCTTTTAATGGTGAACCGTCATTAAATATAGTTTTGATCACTCTTATACTTTATTTTGGACCAAATATAACTCTTCTTTAGAATCGGGACATCAAAATTTACTTTGTGTAAATTTTTGGTACCTTTCTGATAAAGTTTATTTTTTTTATGAATAGTGTAAAATGTTGTATTTTAATTCAAAACCTCTTTTTAATCTAAATTATTTATATGATTAGATTATTATTTTAATTGGTTTTAAAGTGAAATTAGAAAATATTTTTACCATTAAATCCAATAGTGGTCGATGGAATTAATTTCACTTTAAAATCGGACTTAAACTGGGGTCAATCTTTTGATACTTATTGTTTCACAAAAACACGCTATTTGTCATGATAGCGGTAATTAATTATTAAATTAATTAATTTGACTTATATGTTTTGAATTTTGTAAAATGGAATTCATTTTTGAATTCGGAATATCAAATACAGCTTAGGGTGAATTTTTGGTAATTTTCTGTAAAACTTCAATTTTTGATGAATAGTGAAACCACTAAGTGGTAATCAAGCAAACTGATTTTTCAGTTAAATGAAAGTTTACCACTAATGTGTATTAAATTTTGAAAATCCGACATACATAGTTTTCATTAATAAGTAAAATGTGGTTCAATGAGATTAAAATTATTTTTTGGTGAATAGTAACTTTTTTTCATTAATCGCGATTAGAGGTAATTAGTGTAATTTAATGTAAAAAATGATATTATAAAAATGTGAAAACACCATGACACTTGTCCTACACCTATTGGGTGAGTCATGGCCGACCAAGACAAGCCATGGGAAAACTTGGGGACCCCATGGAGCCACTTTAGTTGGAAAATGACATTAATATATTTTTATTTAATGTTAAAGTGAAAATGACACTAACATAAATTGTTTTACTAAAATAATTTTTGAGTGGGGTTATACAAGTCCAAATTTTGATTATAAATAGTCATTGGAAATCTAAAAAGATTTCCTACATCATAGTATTTTTTTTATAATTTTTAGACATTAAATAAATTAAATTATATATGACATAATAATGATGCAGCGATGACATCATTATTTGACGATTTAAATAAAATGGAAAGATAATGAAAAATATAAAACCTACACATGGCCAAAACCAATTGGATGAGTGGATTTAGAACCCTTATCACCTTATCCACGAATTATACCAATGTGGGACCTTTTAAAACCGAAACACATTTTCAAATAAAGTAATATTTCTTTACTTTCCAAAAGTGCCCCTCCTCTCCTCTTATAAAAGGCCCCCACCTATACCCCATTTCACACACTTCTCAAGCCTTTGGCTCGGCCAACCCCTGCCCAATTACTCTCTCCACATCCCTCTCCTCATCCTAGAGGATTCCCTTTGGGCAGAATCCTTTCAAAGGAAGCCTTTAGGCTCAAATCACAAAGGAGTTACACTTTTAAAGGTAATTCATTCTCTCTTGTTCATTTGTTTTATTTTGCTTCTCCAACCCTCTAAACTCTTTTTATTTACTTCTTTTGTAACAACACCAGTATCTTCAATATACTAGGATGTTTTTATAATATTTATTTGAGCTACACTCTCACACAACTACATCAAATGGTTAAAGAACATACGGTTTCCGTGGATGGCTAAATTCTGCCTCCCGAAACGATGATTGTTCAATACTCATTTAACACCTTCAAGGGTGGCCATTATGATGTCACTATTTTTATATATGATATATAATATGTTTATGTTTTCTTTAAGCTTCTGTATTTTTCATTTTTGTCATACCTTTATGGTTTCCATTATGGGTAAACACGATATCTTCATTTAAGGAAGTGCGGACTACCGCCCCCTAAAAGTGATGTGATTCGTTAATGCCATATGTGGGACGTGTAAAGGATGGATTTAAAGTTATTATATATGATGTTATACTGGAATTATAATATACCTCTATATCATTATTATTTCTTTCCATTAAAGTATGAGATAGAAATGAAAGTAGCGTTCATGCGTACGTACGGCTTACCGTCTCCATGAACGGTGCATTTCATTTCTTATCCCCAAATGTAATGTACTATTAAAATTACATGTATATAATGTATATATATAATTAATGATATATCTAAATGATGAATATAATTCTGGAATTAAAATATACATACCTCTCATTTAGTTTTAATTCCACTAATATGACAAAGAAATGAAAGTAGCGTTCATGCGTACGTACGGCTTACCGTCTCCATGAACGGTGCATTTCATTTCTTACCTCTAAATGATTATGTAATATTATAAATACATGTATATGCTGGATATATATGATACATATTATATCCAAAATCGGGAATTTCATTCTGGATATAAAGAACTTTTGACCACATGAACAACATGTAATTGTAAGAAGTCAACTTTCGACTTAAGAACCAAATATTGACAAAACAAACATTATTAACTTAAATGGTTAAATAATGTTTATAACATGGAAATATGTGATATAAAAAGAATAATGAACTTTAAAAAGGTTCTTAATCAAGTATAAATTAACTCAAGTTTATTATTCAGGACGTTAAAGAACGATCGAGTCAAGTCGGACCCAAGGTAAGGGACTTCGTCTCAATCTCCTTTCATTGAGGCATATTTCGTTTTATACACAACTTTCTTTTATACGGTGTATAAACCCTTTGAATTATACTTTCATACAAAAGGAATCTTTTTCTACGAAGCGTTTTACTAAACGACAAAAAGGAATGTTTTTTTACGTACGCGGTGACAACGACCTTTTCCGCCACCGCGAGTATTATTTGGTCTTTGGCTTCCTCAACAAGCCGTAATGTTTTTAAAATAAAATAAATACCATATACTCTTTTATGTATTTTGGTATTGAAAACGGTTTTCATAATTGATTCTATTATGTCAATATATTTATGATATATTGTGATTGAAATGTGGAAATGTTATCATTCCTTTATATTGGTTTTATGTTTTATGATTTTATATTGGTACTTGGACATTTTAACGGGTGGTTACGTTATAACCTCCAATGCATTGGGTATGGAAGTTGGCCGTATGGCTATTCCATTAAGTATGTATGGAAATTGGCCGTATGGCTATTCCATTAAGTGATATGTGTGGAAGTCAACCGTATGGTTATTCCACTTAAGTATGTTTATGTCCCAAGTTACCTTTATATATTCTATGTGTTCTTTATATGAGTTTTATGGTAATCCTTTGGTTACAAAAAGGTAAGTAATGATACTTTATTCAGTGAAGATTTTTTTTACTACTTCATGAAGGTGAAGGTATTACTTTGATATAGTATACATGGTTTACTTGATGTTTGAAAAACTAACAGTTTTCATTCTTTTGTATCCCTTACTGAGCTTTTTATGCTCACCCCAAGTTTTTCGAAATGTTTTTCACAGGACTTAAAGTGGAATAAGGTCAAGGATGGGATCAAGGGAATTTCATGATATCTAAAACATGGAATCTAGACATCTTTCTTTTTAAGAGTTTTTATTTTATGGAGACTTAGTAGAAGTGTCTACTTTGTAATCTTTTAAGATGTAATAGTTATGTTCTAATTCTCTAAAACTCTAAACCTGAAAAGATCCTCAATGTGAATTATTAATTTAATTCAATATTAAGTAAGGTTTAAGGCTGGGGCCTTATATAGATGCTCAGTAAGGGTAAACATAAGCATTAACAATTGAATGTCATCAATGACCATAAGAGTGCATAAGGGTAAGAAGACATAATTAAAGTGCATGAGCGAGTCGTAAAATAACTCATAACGGGATAATAAAATATGGAAATATGGAAAGCCAATATTCATAAAAATCAATAATCAAAATACATGAGATATCAATCTCAATCATTAGAAACATTATAAACTCATAAAAATCAATTAAAACTCTCTCTTTTTTACTTGGATCATCACTTTCATAAAACTCTTTCAAAACACTTTCAAAAATATTTTAATTGGAATAAAAATATATCCAACTTCCAACATTATCAATACCCAATGAATCATAAATATATAATGTGGGTCACCCTTCATATAATCTACAATGGGCTCACCCATTTTTCATTAGCTATAATGGGGCTCAACACTTTGTATAAGTTGTATCGAGATCGCATGTGAACTATAATGGGGTTAAACCCTTCGTATAAGTTGTATCAGGCTCACCCATGACATATAATTCTCAAGTACCATGAATAAAAAACATTCTTCATAAAAATCATTAAAACATGATAAACCTATGTAAAATAAATGGTTTCCATAAATATCGCTTTGAAATAAGATTAACCTGTGGAAAAAAATGGGTTCCATAAAAATCTCATTGAAATAATCTTAAACCATCTGTAAAAGAATGAGTATGGTAACAATAATAAATATCCCTAGTGAATTATAAGTAACAAAAAGGTTTGTTGACATTTATGAATGTAAATACCATTAAAATATCATTAAAAACATTCACAAGGAAAATAACCTTTAAATATTTCAAAGTGTCCCATACCACCTTAAAACATTTGAATCATTATAGCCATGAATAAATAATGTTAAATGAAACTTATAATATCATTAGAATAAGGATATTAATGATATATAATGTCAAAGGATAAGTATACAAATATCATAAAATAATATAGGTGTATAACATAACAAATGTCTCAAAGAAGAAAAATTGTGCCAAAAATCCATTAGTGCTTTGGTAACTT
This sequence comes from Viscum album, assembly GCA_963277665.1. NCBI lineage: Eukaryota > Viridiplantae > Streptophyta > Magnoliopsida > Santalales > Viscaceae > Viscum > Viscum album. The sequence continues at coordinate 1,498,691,439 of OY728166.1, read as the reverse complement.
TGAAACAATAAACCCCATTAAAGAGAGGTCATAAAAAAGGATATATAAAAACTCATAAATTTAAGTATAATAATCATCAAATGTATTAATGGTAATTATATACACCACACAGTAAAAATAAGTAATGAATATGTAATAGATCTCACTGAAATAAAAGTGAGATAAGAAAAACCCTTACAAAGATCATATCATTGGAGTGAGAATATATCAATGAAATAATTATGTGTGATAATTTTAAATCCAAAAAATAAAATATAAAATACACAATAATACAATTAGATTAAATTTCACACATATTATTGGAATAACATAACCAATGATAAATAATTTTAACCTAATGAATGGAAATTTAGTTATGTGATCTCTTACCTTGAGTCTTATTTGTCATGATTGTCATTTATATTCCTGAATATTACACTTATTATAATTATTTAATTTCTTCATAAATTTTTTAAGTTTATTATTAATTTTATTTCACTTATAAATAAGTTATACACATCTACTTAATCAATAATGTTTAATTCGTATATTTTAACCATATTCAGATTATGTGTCAAAACTGACTTTGATAGGCCAACTATGGTCCATGAGGTCATTATTTAAACATAACTAGAATAATAAACATGACATAATTATAAAATTTTTATGTCAATTATACTTTTAAAATAATACATGAATGATGGCTGTGAAAAATAAACTAATGTTATGATTATGGAGACCGTAGGCCGTATGTATGCATGAGTAACATTCTCATTTTTCAATGATCATTATAGAAAGAAGATTAGTCATGTTTATCTTTAAAAAAATAAAATTATATCATAAATTCCATATTATTTAATTATATATACTTATATATATAATTCTTTTGATTTGGTAATGAAAAATGAAGAATCACGTCACTTCGAGGATGCAGTAGTCCACACATCCAGAAACGATGTTATCATATTCCCACAAAATAGAAATCATGAATTTATGTGCTTTATAATAATTCCAGAAGCATAAATACATCATAAATATCATATATATCATATAAAATCAGTATTTACATCATTATTTCCAACCTTTATAGGTATTAATGGAAGAATGAACGACATTGGTTCATGAGGTGGTAGTTCGTCGTACCCAGGAACAATGATTTTGTACCCCATTTGATGAAAGTGTGGGAAGATGTTGTTAAAAACCTTAACATAACAACATCTCAGTATATTTATGATAATAAGGTTATTATATAGTAATTTAATAAAAATAATTTAAGTGTTTTTAGAAATAAATAAAACAAAAGTGATCGTTGAAGGATGTTACCTCTTTTTCGGGTAACTCCTTTTTGTTTACACCAACATATTTCCTTGGATTGATTTCTTCCCAAAGTTAGGAATATATAATTATATGATGGATTTTTGGATCTTATTTTTTAAGGTTTTTTTATGATCCAAAGGGCCTGATATGTGCTAATAAGTGGGGAGGGTGAGTTCCTTTTATAGTGGAGGGGGAGTGTCATTCTTGTAGATATTAAAAGGTATTAACTATTAGGAGGTCTTCATTACATCATGTGAATAAAATAATGAAAACAAATTTATCTAATGTTTATATGGTATATTATTTGATATACAATGGATTTTGGACAAGTTTCTAGGTTATTTTACCACTTAAAATTAAAGTTTAACCACTGAGTAAACACATTTTTACCTTAATTGTTGTAAGTAATTTTAATTGATTTCACTAATTGTTTCGGTAAAAAAATAAGTTGACCTTACTATAATTTATAAATTATTATTATTCCAAATATTTAATCCATTTTTTCAAATTTCAATCACATAAGTGTCAGAAATTAATTTAAAATTAATCTCGTAGGCAGGACGAGATAATGGGTTTTTCAAGAGAAATGTTCAAAAGTTTGAAATGTTTTTATATTCAATTTCATTGTAAAATTGATTAAAATTTGATAAATTGGTTTAAATTTTATAAAATTTATCTAATTATAATTTAAAACCAACTTAAAAAATAAGTTAACACTATAAATTATTTAGACGAAAAAGAAGTTTTCAATTAAAATTTGGTGTACTCCACTGTTCATTAAAATATAAAATTCTCAGAAAAATAACAAAAATTCACCAAAATAAAATTTTGATATTACTATTTAAAAAAATAATTTTATTTTTTTAAAATAAAATTTTAAAATTTTAGTTTTAATACAAGTCTATAATTAAAAGGCAGAAAAACTACCTTTTAGAAAAATACTGATTTTATTCTTAAAAGGGAATTTGTTCTTTATTTATGACTATAAAACTTATTAGATGAATTGAAAAGAATTTTATTAAATATATAACATATATATTTCATTAATGTCTTTCAATAATAGTGATTAATTTAATTTATTAGAATAAAACTCCATTCTGGTCATAAAAATATTTTTTCATAAAAATACATCCTTTATATTCAATTGGACTTTATTTTTATTTTTAATTAATTGGTCTCCAAAGGATTTATTATATAAAAAATTTCAAACCAAATATTCATAATCTAGTTAATCATATTCATTCCCACCATTCTAATGGATATTTGATAAAAATTAGGTTAAATAAATAATATTAATATTATATTGTTTTCTGGTAAGACTCGGCCTTGAGTGTAAAACAAGTTATTATAAAAACATGATTTTACATGAAACTCAAGATAAACATGGTTTTTATTAAAACACAAGATAAACTTTGAATTTCATATAACACAAGTTATCAAAGAATTTAAATTAATTTGAAAGAAGATATTTCTTAAAATCTCAGGATGTTACAATTAACTGTATTGACGTAATTCAGGATCCCACTATCCTTCTTGAGGATGAACCCCCTCTCATAAAATTAAACTTTCCTAGAAACTATAACCTTTTTAGTTTATGGGTTATTTAGGTGATATCCCCTCATTTATTTTTGGTAACTTATAAAGATATAATTCATGCCCCAAGGTGTCAGTTTGTTGTTTGATCTATCCTTAACAAATACTTCATACCCCTATACATGAGTATGTGACAAAATGGGTTTCTTTCCACTCCATTTCTCAAATGGAATATCATTGATCACTTTATTTAGTACTTGGTTTATTATGTATGATGTAATGTGTAATTCATATCCCTGAAAGGATAATAGAAAACTTGCATGACTTCTCATAGACCTTACCATGTTTAGTAAGGTGTGGTTCCTCCTTTCACTAACACCATTCCACTGCGGTGTATATACTAGAGTGATTAAAAATAAAATCCCATAATTCCATAGAAATCCAATAAACTCTTGGTTAAGATGTTTACGACCTTGATCTGGTTAAAGATTATTTGTCTTCCTATCAAGATTCTTTTCAACTTTATTCTTAAACTTCTCAATGGATTCAGACTTAGACCTCATCAAGTAAATGTAATTTTACCTACTCAAGTCATTGGTAAAAGTAAGAAAGTATGAGAATCCACCTCTATGTTCTACTTGAAAAGGTCTACACACATCCATTTATACCAATTCTAGAAGCTCTATGGCCCTTTCTCCTTGACCATAAAATAGTGGTTTGGTCATATTACCTTATAAACAATCATTACATATTTCAAGTGGTTTAAGATAAAAAGATTCTAAGTTACTATCATGGTACACCTTTGTCAAATTCTTCTTATTTATGTGACCAAGACGGTGATACCACAATTGGGTGTGAAATTATTCATGTGAATTTTATTTTTTTATCAATTAAAAATATTTGGTTTTTTAAATTTAATACATAAATACCATTATTCAATTATGTCATATCATAACATAGGATATCTTTATAAAAGTAGCAACTCTTATTTCCAAAACTGAAAATAAATCCATATATATTTAAATAAGAAAACAATATGATGTTCTTTGTAACACTTAGGACATAATAACAGTTCTTTAAAACCAAAATCAATCTTTTTATGTGATATGGTAGTCTCTAATGGCTACAACAGCCATCCTTACACCCATTGGAAGCCCAAAGATCCACCTCACCTCTCGAAACCTTATGAAATCTACTTGGTTCATATGTTTGTATAAAAATATGAGAACCACATATATTATCTATTACCCAACTTGTAGATATATAAATATTACACTAAAAAATGAACACACTTAAATCTCTCACTTGCTTCTTTGGATTGGTACATTTCCTATTCTAGTGTCCTTGATTTCCACATGAAAAAAACACCATGTTTTACTACAATGGCCCGAATTCCTTCATTTTTATTGATTTTTTATAATCCACCTTTCAATAGGTGAGGTGGAACCCTTACAATGCCCATATGCATAAGTATTACATGGACCGTAGGCCTTAGAGAAATTCATTTCCTGTAGGCTTCAAACATTACATACAACCCAGACTAACTACTTAGAACTGCTTCTCCCCATAATCTTCATCATAAAATCATCTCTCCACCTTTGCATGGCTATTCGGCTAGGATTTCCCATGCATTCATAGGTTTTTCCTGATGGCAGGTGTCATACCCTCTCATTCTTGCAATCTGTTTAGATTTTTTCTATAGTGAAAGATCCTTGCACATCCTCCTTCTGAAGCTTGTTCCTTGTAGGTTGTCTAGTTTTCATCTGCACTTAAGGTGGCATGAAGTCCTTGAGGTGGCATGAAGGCCTTATTGACCGAAAGGCCTAGGTGGCCCAAAGGCCTTAAAGGACTCGAGGACCAAATCAATGGCCTGAATGCCCAAACAAGGGAATATTACCATCTGCTACAATGCCAAACAGTGCCTACTACAGTTCCCACTACAGTACCTACTACAGTAACCTAAAAATTAGCATCCACCTAGATTTGATCCCGGGTCACCTAGATGCACTTAAGGATTCCTCATTAATTGGTATGAAGCTCATGTGCATGTTTTACTCCATTTCTCTCTTCTAGATCTTCTTCTTCTTGAAAGGATAGTGCTCTAGAGCATTAGACTTGGCATGATTCTCAAGAAATTTTCCTTGATATTTATTTTCTTATTCACCATAATCACCATAGGTTTTTCATGCTTCATATCTTTATCAACATGGAGAATAAAAGTACAAAGTTCTAAAAGATTATTTTTTCTATTGATCATATTATAATTCAAAATAAAACTAGATAAGGTTTTAGGTATTGGGGATAGAATTAGATCTATGTGAAACTTATAAGTGATATTATTCCCTAAGATGTATAATTATTCTATGTAGACAATCATTATGACTACATAATTCCAAGCTAGTTCCAACTCTCCAATCATTCATGTGAAGTGTGTCAGATATCTCATATCTCTCTTGTCTTACCTTCTCTTGATAGAGATCAAAAGGTTGATAAATGATTCTATATGCATCCATATCCACATATTTATTTAGAATATCACTAGACATGGAGTATAATATAAAAATTTTAAATCCATTACATATTCCACATGTTTTAGGTAGATAGATACATATTCCCCATTATCATCTATCGTAAGAAACTCAAGAAGTGGAGTTTCAACATGTATAATTTATATTCATGGCATAGTATAACATGAAAGTTTCTATAAAATTCTTGGAAATTAATTCTAGTAAGAAGGTTTTACTTCACTAGTATGGATCTTAATGATATTATTGAAGTCGTGTAGCTTTCCATCTATACAAAAATTAAAGAGCGGATTATTAGTACATCCTTGATTACCAAATCATATTAATAAAATTAATTTTTAAATATTATTAATCTCCCATTATTTTTTCAAAACCTAATTTTCCTCACCATTAGTTTCATAATATCCTATTTTATAGATATTATAGTGTCAAGGACCCATATTCCCCTTATCATAACCCAGACTTGGGCCTGAGAAGCTATTAGATGATTTTTACATAAGTGTAACTTTAAAATTTAATTAACTCATAACTCCTTGATTTTCTAAGTTTAATCCCTTATCCTTAAATCCCTAAAATATATTTCCTCAACCTATGTCCCTCAATTACACCAATTCCTTCTTGGTTGGTCAACCCTTGATGTGATACAAGTTAATTCAGCCCAAAACTTTAAGATTAAAGTTCCCAAATAATTGAAATAACCTCGAATTAGGTCGGTCAAGAACTTTGAACAATGGGTCTGACTCTAACTCAAGTAATGGACATCTATACTGACTTAATGTTTTAGTTGAGGAATTTTATCCTTATTCAAAAAACTGCAGTGTTATTTTATTGCATGCCTTGTTAATATTAATTGTATTTTACTTAAGTGATTACCCGTGTATAATAAAATTTATGCACAATCTGGTTTTACTTTATTCCATCTTACATGATTGTTTATTAATTTATTCAGTTATCTTGTAGCATTCAAAAATATAAATAATCAATCATACAACTGACATAAATAAAATATAATTTTCATGGTCATGATATTATCAAATTTTTAGTTTATCTAGTGGATTATAAACTTTACCTTGACCCTAGGGTAAACAACTTTAACCATAACTCATTTTATGTTACAATATTCTACCTTATCTCCTTGATTCTTGCTCAAATTTACCCATGAGAAGAAGTTAAGACGGTCCTTGTAGTTTAGCTTGGGTTGTCGAATCCTCAGAGACCTAAGAAGTAACCTATAGACACGTACATTCTATGGACTGTTTTTGGCTATAAAGTGGCCAACTTGGGTTGATTTAGATGGGTTAAAATTAACTCTAAGAGACTTAAGTGAATTCAATTTAAAATAATGAGTTGATCCTAGGTTATCGCTCGAGGTAGATTGGACGTATTTCCTTTTTAATGATTTCAATTTCTTATATTTGAGATGAGTTCATTTAAGGAGATAAAAAAACATCATCACTTACTGGTTTAATTCCTACACCCTTTAATACTAATCACCTGTATACTTTAAGGATCAAAGTTTTGAGCACTTTGAGATAAAGGTTCGTATTAGCACATGAAGTGTGTGACCTTAAATTCAACAAGGAAGATGGAGTTTAAAAATCATCAAATAAAAATCTCAATTAAAGAAGTGATTATACATTAATGAGGTGATAAATAACATCCAATCCAACCCCTTTCTACTCCCTTGGATCAACTCATAAGTGGGTTAGCCCTCCATTGATCCCATGGTTTCAATGGAAGTGGAAAGTAGACTCATGAGGGAGGAAATGGAGAAGTAAAGAAAACAACAAAAATAAAATGATCACTCCACCGTTGTGTGAATAATTTCACCAGGTTTGGTGTGAATAAATTCACAAATTGATCCAATGGTATCAAAGTGATATTAATAACAACAGAATAAGAGTATAAGAATAACTTTTATTAAGAAACTAAATTGAATTGAACAACTTACATATGAAAGACAAATTTGAGACAACAAAATTGCAGCATAACATTACAATTGAACAAAGCATCCAAGATCCTTCAATACTCCAACACCACTGCCTTAAATAGGAATATTTGAGCCCTTGTGTCGAGCCTCCAATAGTACAAGTCTCCTCAATTAATTGTGGTAGTCCATAGGTGGGTGGAAAGTAAGGGAGAGTTGATTTTTCCACCCTTGACCCGAGGTGGTAGCCAGCTTTCCTTCACTTAACAGATGCGTTTGTAAGACCTTCTAGATGGCCTAATCAGAGTGGGAAATAGAGGAAGAAAATGGAGCTCCTGATGTTTCCTAACCTCCTGTAAAATTTGGGCCCATATGGAGTTGTGTATTACAAGATATGATCAAATTAGTGGTCTATTTTTCTGGGCCGCAGAATCTGGCCCAGAATTTTATCTCTAACTTGGTCCGCCTTAATGACCACCATAGAGGCCGAATTAGCATTATATCCTCAAGAGTTATTTGTTACTAAACATTTCTTATATCATCCCACAAAATTCAGGATTCATGGGGCCTATATTTTGGGCCCCACAGTCTCATAAGTGGTCTGGTGTCCAATCTGCCTTCTCTAGAATTGCTTCCATTCATCTCCAAATATCTCCATCATCGTTTATGAATCATCCATTGATCCCTGAATGAAAAATTTTCAAATTTAAGTGTATATATAGTTCCCAAAATATCAAATTAAAATATTTATAATTACATTCCTTAGAATCAGATGACTCATTAGGCCTAAATTGGTGTATATAAGGCATGAAGTGCACAAATGATGAGAATGGATGTTCATAATAAAAATGCACTAACTCAGGCCCATAAGATCAAAAATGAACATTTAATATCATTAAAATTTAATTAAAATATATATTTTTATTGGATAATAAAACCCCCCCAACTTGAGATTTTCTAGTCCCGAGCAAATAATTCAATGATTTTATTTGAATTCCTTTCTTCAAACACATTATAACAAAAAGTGGTCACAATGTAAACTACACACAAATATATTTTTATAACATATCAAGATAATTTAAAACAATATGAATTTAAAAGCAGATCCCAATCCCAAGCCCATTCCTTTGATCAAATCCATCAGCATACTTCATCCAACCCAATTAGGTGTAATGATGTGTTGTGAATCACAATAGATATGGGGGGTTCATTTTCATTCAAGGGGGAAATCATGGAAGTGCTAGGTGGAATCACATTTAATCTTAATATTAGTATTCTTCATTCCTTTTTTTTGGATTTTTTTTTGCAATATTGCTATAGTAATTGAGATTGAAGTTAATCAAATTAACCCATGTAGCAAGACTTTGCTGATGACTCCCAGACTCAAAGGCCTTAGTGCACCAAGTGAATCCCACATACTCGGGCATCGTCTCGAGTTAACTTAATAAAAAACAAAGTCATATTACCATAAATAGAGATATATTGAAAAACTAAGGGCTATACAACTCTGGAGTCACGATCCCCAAGTGTCGAAAGCCTCGCATTTTATCAATCCATTTCTCTACACACAAAATTTTTTTTTTGAATACTCATATTATTCATAAAAATCAAACCAGCCTATGCTATTTATTATGGGATCCCAAAAATTCAAATTAGTACCCCACAGTCTAGAGGACGTGCATTGTGGCATTTTGATTTAATGGATGAAAATAAAAATGATGAAAATTTTCATTGGAAAACCAAACTTCCAGAATCAATGCTTTTAAACTTAATCATGAATTAAATTAAGAGTCAAGGAAATAAAATTTATTTGCTATGTAGTTTTAATATGATAAAAGATGTTATTATATGAATGATAAAGGAATTTTACTTCTTTTTTTTATCATTGTTTTTTCTAAATAAACATTTTGTTTCTACACCCCCCAACTTAGAATGAAACTGTCCCTGGTTTTATAAAAATAAAATTTAGAATGGGGTAGAGGAATAAAATGGGAGTTCAATAAGAAAATTGAAATATGAGGATCATGGAATGAAGTCACCTAGTGGTTGAGGTTTGAAGTTCTTGACGCTCGAATTTAGTCCTTTGATATCCATGTCGCTTGCAAAGTTCCATTAAGTTGTAGGTCAGTGGTAAGCGCGCGCCCCTGTCTCCCTTCGGTCCCAGGTTCGAGTCCCCGTGGCTTCGCCAGTTGTGATGGGGTTTGCCCCACAGCCTATGGCGTGTCCCCTTTTTTAATTATTATATTATTATTTTTATTTTTATTATTTTTATCTTAACCTATAAAATAATAAAAATACAACAAAATAAACTGATGATACATTGTCTTCTTTTTAAATTTATGGGTAAGGTATTACTCAAGGATCACACCACGTGACACGGATGAATATGGTTCTCCCCTTTAATACCCATCCATACTCATAATAGAAGAATAGGTCAAAAGTCTATTTTTTTATTTTTAAATATAAAAATGATTAATTAATCTTATTTGAAAAGTAAAGATGATTCAAAAAGTTTAGAAACATAAAAACCACGGGTTGCCTCCTGTGCAGCGCTTTGTTTAACATCATTAGCTCGACTTGAACCCCATGACTTACCTGATACCAAATTTCAACATTTTAAGGACCACATGTTTCACCAATTCTACTAGGTTGAGATTGATTCTATGTTTAGAATTTGTTTCATTCACAAACCTATGGTCTAAAATGAGTGGTAAAATCAAAGGAATATCAAAATTGGTTGATCCAGTTTCCTCTGTAGTCTTTCCTAAGACATCAATGATCATTCCAACTTTTTTGGTTTCAAGACAAGAATGAATTACAATTTAAAGGTCATGATTATACCTTATGAATGGATTCTTTAGAGGGGAGGGAAGGACAATAATTTTGAGCTCAGGTTGGATAGGACATTTAGACACAAGTTGATATTTTGAATCCAACTCAGTTTCATTTTCCAAATTTCTCAACAAAATTAGTTCCTTTTGAATAGTAGATTCAACCACAAAATTAGAAAGATCAGTTTCAGGAATTGGTATGGACCCAAAGTTTGTGATTTCTCTTAATGGTTCAGTGATTTGTGTTTTTGAAAAATCATCAATGGAGTTATATTCATGAGACTCAATCCATGATGTCAAATTCCCCGCTCGTGAATATAAAAAATAAGTTTCCTCTTGATTTAAAAACTCATCAACAATTCCTGGATCCTCTTCATCTTCCCCAAATCCAAAGGTTTTCTCTTCAGTAAATTCATGAGAGGTTTGTGGGAAACTAGACACTTCACATAAGGTTATATAAGGGATAGCTTGTGTAGGGATGGGTTCCTCACAAGTTTTAATGCTTTGTATTTCTAACCTTAATGATGAAACCTCAAAATTAATTTTCTCCATTTTTTGACACAATTTTTCAAGTAATGGTTGGGGATCATTATGGGCAAGGGGTTGATAAAGATGGTCTATTCCAGGTGGATAACTATGTTGTTGGAATTCCAAAGAAGGATGTTCAAATTGGCTTTGTGGGGATTGAAACTCATTATATATTGGAATGTTTTGTGGATCATAGGAGTAAAAACATTGTGGTTCAGTAGGTTGTTGATGATCCCACAAGTAGGAATTAGGATGGTCATTGTACATCGTACATGGGGTTGGGTGATCAAAGTAGAGATAGGTTTCCCATGTTTGGACTTGTTCAAAATTGACTTCCATAGGAGTGAGGGGTGAGAAAAGAGAAGTGGGATGAAAAAAAAGATGATAGTGTCTAAGATAAATTACTTAAGTCCTCATAAATGGTGCCAAAATTTGATTCTCGCTCAAATTTACCCAAGAGAAGAAGGTAAGACGGTCCTTGTAGTTTAGCTTGGGTTGCCGAATCCTCAGAGACCTAAGAAGTAACCTATAGACACGTACATTCTATGGACTATTTTTGGATATGAAGTGGCCAACTTGGGTTGATTTAGATGGGTTTAAATGAACTCTAAGAGACTTAGGTGAATTCAATTTAAAAGAATGATTTGATCCTAGGTTATCGCTCGGGGTGGATTGGATGTATTTCCTTTTTAATGATTTCAATTTCTTATATTTGAGATGGGTTCATTTAAGGAGATAAAACAACATCATAACTTACTGGTTTAATTACTACAACCTTTAATACTAATCACCTATACACTTTAAGGATCAAAGTTTTGAGCACTTCGAGGTAAAGGTTCATATTAGCACATGAAGTGTGTGACCTTAAATTCAACAAGGACGATGGAGTTTAAAAATCATCAAATAAAAATCTCAATTAAAGAAGTGATTATACATTAATGAGGTGATAAATAACATCCAATCCAGCCCATTTCTACTCCCTTGGATCAACCCATAAGTGGGTTATCCCTCCATTGATCCCATGGTTTCAATGGAAGTGGAAAGTATACTCATGAGGGAGGAAATGGTGAAGTAAAGAAAACAACAAAAATAATATGATCACTCCACCATTGTGTGAATAATTTTACAAGGTTTGGTGTGAATAAATTCACACCTTGATCCAATGGTATCAAAGTGATATGAATAACAATATAATAAGAGTATAAGAATAACTTTTATTAAGAAACTAAAGTGAATTGAACAACTTACATGTGAAAGACAAATTTGAGACAACAAAATTGCAGCATAACATTACAATTGAACAAAGCATCCAAGATCCTTAAATCCTACAACACCACTGCCTTAAATAGGAATATTTGAGCCCTTGGGTATATCCTCCAACATTCCAAGTCTCCTCAATTAATTTTGGTAGGCCATAGGTGGGTGTAAAATAAGGGAGAGTTGATTTTTCCACCCTTGACCCGAGGTGGCATCCAGATTTCTTTTACCGAACAGACGAGTTTGTAAGACCTTTTATATGGACGAATCAGAGTAGTACATAGAAGAATAAAATTGATCTCCGGATGTCTTATAACCTCCTGTAAAATTTGGGCCCGTTTAGAGTTGTGCATTTCGAGATATGATCAAATTAGTGGTCTGTTTTTCTGTACCGCAGAATCTGGCCCAGAATTTTATCTCTAACTTGGGCCGCCTTAATGACCACCATAGAGGCCTAATTAGCATTATATCCTGCAGAGTTATTTGTTCCTAAAAATTTATTCTATCATTACACAAAATTGGGGATTCATTGGGCCTGTATATTGGGCCCCACAGTCTCATAAGTGGGCTGGTGTCCAATCTGCCTTCTCTAGAATTGATTCCATTCATCTCCAAATATCTCCATCATCGTTTATGAATCATCCATTGATCCCTGAATGAAAAATATTCACATTTAAGTGTAGATATAGTTCCAAAAATATCAAATTAAAATATTTATAATTACATTCCTTATAATCAGATGACTCATTGGGCCTAAATTGGTGTATATTAGGCATGAAGTGCACAAATGATGAGAATGGATGTTCATAATGAAAATGCACTAACTCAGGCCCATAAGATCAAAAATTAACATTTAATACCATTAAAATGTAATTAAAATATATGTTTTTATTGGATAATCACTCCTATATATCACCTCGATTGGTTTCTCCTCAGCTCCAAGATTCAGGCCACCTCCTCTCACCTATAATCTCCATCCTTACATAATATTTTACTCACACACAGTTGAGGAGGTCCAATGGATTGGATAAATGAGGGTTTACATAAAATAAATCATGTAAATTTATTCCCCTACATAATAATAAGGATTGGATGACTCATAGTTCATCATTTTAATTTAAAGAAAATAATAAATTAAAAGGAAACTAATCACATACACGAGTCTGGTCTAATATCATGATCATTCACATGGCATGAAATGAACATATATTTTCAAATTATCTATAAATTACTTTAATTAATTCTTTATTTAAGATAAATCACCACTAATTAATCCAAATAATTCAATTTATATTAATTCCATTCAAGCATCCTTGAAATTTCATCATTCATAATTTTAAAAAAAGATTTTTTTATTTGAAATTAATATAGGAAATAAGTGTAATTGGAGGAAATGACATGTACTCATCCAAACTAACTATAAATATCCTTGTTCTTGTGAATTACCTTGTTATCCAACACATAATTTTTGATAGCTAATTAAATGATGTGTACTGTTAAAAAATAACACACAAAAAACATGTGAATTACACTGTAAGTTATTCACTTGATGCCCATAGAATGCACTATAATCAAAGACCATACACAATTCATAGTTTAGAATTTATAACATAAATGAATTCCATATATTATTAAAAATCCTATGGAATAGTGTTACATATCAAATAAATGACCCAAAAAATCTATGTGAATAGGTATAATGATATAATTAATACTTCTTTCCACATTAAATTGAATACATTGGATATATTAGACTACACTGCGTGTACTTGGCTACAGGGTTTATGGTCTCTTCAACTCATGTTTTTGGTGTGAACCTAGGGATGGGTGGTGTTTGACTATCATAGACATGTACAAGGTACATAGCATGTAATCTTCCTACATGACGTGCAACCTTGAAGTTCCACAGTTTTTCAGTCCCAGTGTTGTGTGGTTGATACATTACATTCTTGGACCCCCATGATTTCCATCAATAAGACCTGAGGATTAAATTTCATGTACACATAATACATGGTGTGTGGTTCTTAAAACTATAAGTTAGATTATCCAATTCTCTATGTTGATCTACTTTTATCTTATCACTAATCCAACTTTATCAGACCGGTCTAATATCATCATGAGATACAGTGAGATACATAGGTACACAACATGTCGATTGTGGTACACACCATATACTCTTGTTCTATCTAGTCAAAACATTTGGATTCTCTAGATAGAATTTTCAAATTTCTATTCATTTTATCTTAACTCATTTATTGGTTATGTGAGTGATAATGAATAAAGGGAAGATAAAATGGTGTTTGGATTCCAATAAAAAATAGATTTTAAGTAAAAGAAATTGAAAACGCATACCATTTAATCAATGGTTAATAAATAATTATAAATTAACCATGTGACCTCTCTGATACCACTTATAGATTTTAAGTGTAGTGTAAGCTCCTGCATAAAATGGAAAATAAGAATTTTAGTCTTAATTTATGAATAATAAATTGTAAATGACAAATTAATTCATGAAGGATAGATTTAAATCACATAATACTTGACTTGTTAAGAATCGAAATTAAAAGAGGAGGATCATCAAATGTAATTTATAATTAATTTATTAGAAGATCTATAGTTAAGTAAACTTTTAATTATTTATTAATTGATGATTCTATGGACTCGATCTCATCGTACCGTCATTATGTTGTAAGATCTAAGTGCATCATCCCTCTATCAGTGATCCTTACATGCACCAAAATTTTTGAACTTCATTGTAGAATCACCAAGTGCTAGTATGGTTGATCCTAATCAATTTCATTGTGTATAGTTGATCGTAATATAATTATCTTAAAATAATTCTTGGTGTTCCCTTGATTGATTGAGGGAGGAGGAGGATGAGGAGATAAAACACTAGATCTCTATAACTCTCTTAGGAACTTGAGAGAGATTATCTCTATCAGTTGTGCACAATAAGTGTGTCTATGGAATGTGTTATAATTAGATATTTATTATGGAATTTTAAGTTTAGAAATTATCAAAATGGACCCTTTCCAATTCAATAATTCTTAGTTTACCCCGTGAATAATAATAATAATAATACCAATATTATTATTTTTCACTTGACATGTACATCACTTAAGAATATATAAATAAATATCATTTACATCATTTCCAACTGAACCATTAATCTCGGTTCGTATATCCTCCTCAGCATTTACCAAACCTTGAATGATAAATATTTATTTAATAAATAAATATCATTGAATTATTCATTGATAAATATAATAAATATTTTATTCATCAAACCTTGTAAATAAATATTAATTATTATTAATTAACTCACTTAGTCTTTTGAATAACTTTTGATTGTATAATGGTTATCAACCAAACCTAAATAATTATGAAACCAAAAAATAGGAATAATATGTATTCTAAATTGTTAAAATAAATATTTAATTTAAACAATATTATGGATACACTTAGTGTGTAACCCTTTAGGCCTCTTTCTCAGTAGAAATGGGACGATATAACTAACGTCCAAGTTTAGAGTCTATCATCATGCCAAGGCACCCATAGAGAAAAAATTTAATGTTTCAATGACATAAAACCTCTTATAAAAACTTATTGTGCAATATAATCTCTTTACCATGATATCTCATAATAAATATGGTTTCATATTTGTGTCATCAACCTATGTGCTCAGGGACTCATTATTTGACTTTCTATAAATTAGCATTCCCATATAACACCATGGTCATGGATATATCTAGGAAGTTTCATTCCCATTGATGTGCCTAAGATATCAACTTTAGTCAAAGGAAATAAGGGATAAAATCCTTTATCACATTATCCATTAATGTAATATCAATCATGATGCACCCAATGTATCCTACTTCACCGTGAAATGTTATCATCATGATTTTCATCAATACATAAAAGTGTAAAACTTATGATATTTTCTAATGATAATATTAAAGTATAAGGATCAATACACACATCCACAGGAAATAATATTCAATGGAAAATATAAATGTGGATTTCCTACTAGTGGGTCTCATTCTCAAAATTTCCTACTCTGAAAATTACCAAGGATGCACACCATGATAAGATGCCTCAAAGTCCTATGATTCTCCACCCTTGATATCTAGTATCATTTGTGTCCCATAAAATTATATCATTCGGCTATAGAATATTTATTCAAGAGTATTATCATGACACCTCTAGGTTCACATCATAGTGGTGAACTGTTGTGATCTTTCATTGTAACATTTATTCTTAAGAAATTATCACATAGTATTTCATGTAGAAGAAGAATCATGATGTGATAATAAACATCATTAATATTCAAAATAATTAATAAATGTAATCATAAAGTATATAGAAGTAGTTTCTAGGGAACAAACTCCAACATTTTGGATATACATGTTAGAATTTAGATAGTGAATCACTTATCATTATTAATATGTTAAGATAAAGACCTTTAATTTTGATTTATAAAGATCCATTCATATTTAATGAAAAATATGTTTGAAGTATTTGTAGAGAGTGTATGTGTGATCAAGAGTAAAGCTACCATGTGGGGTATCATGGTAGAACCACCTGATAAGAAATCCCCAATGAAAGTGATCTATGGGTTTGTTTTGAATCGTGTCTGCAATGGTAGATCCCCTTGGGCAGGTTGTCTTGTATGTGGTTCTTGTTCAGTTTCTCACTTTTTCCATAAAAGTGTTTTTGAAATAAAAAATTTAATTTTCAGTCAGTCAGTAAATTTTTTCAAGTGACTGAAAGAACCCCTGGGTTAATAAACTAGAAACAGTCCCCATTGAAACTCTATTGTGGGATCACATGAGAATAAAATTGTTTAAATATTAAAATGTTTGTGACAATTGGGAATAAAAAAACTTTGTGTGATTCATCATCTTCGTTGCATGATTAAATACACATTGATCTGGTAATATTTATGTCTTGTTCCATCATTGGATGTAGATAACTCAAGTTGTGATTCCACGGTGTATGTGGAAGTTTTTAAAGAGCATTCAAATTTGATTCATGCATGAGTTATAATTTTATGAAGATTAATATTCTATTTTATCATGGTTCTATAAATTTGAGATGAAAATGTAGATAGCCCAAGGTATAGATTATTTTTAGTTCATACATACAGAAGATAGAGGTTCATGAACTTCCTAATAGATAGATTAATTTATTATTAAATGAAAGTTTTATATAAAAGGGTTAATTGTAAGAAAGATATAACTTTATATGTGTAATGCCTCAGCCCGAACCACCAGGTCCAAGCCAGAGAATCACATGACCTCATGCATGCCTCCTTGTCCACAAGAGGCAATCAACTAGAAGCGAGGATTTAATCCCATCAATGGGGAGACTATACCTTAATTATCATTTCCTAGAACAAATGTAAATATAACATAATATAATATAATATAATAATCAGAGTAAACATGGGAAACTAAGTTGATGGAATACTAGTCATACAATAAATAAAAGGGATCCCAAACTGGCAAGTCAAACTAGAGTAAATGTTTGAAAATAAAAAATAAATAAAATGGTGGTATCTATTATAGTCTATCCTGATACCTCCACCATCTCTATGCTCCTATACTCAACCATTGTCCATGGGTCCCTTACCCTTACTTGGATCCCCATACAAGAAGTTTGCACGTGCATTAGGATACCCATGTAGGGTGTGAGTAATAAAACCCAGTAGGACACCAAAAATTCATCCTTAACAAATGTGTACATGTATAATGGGTGTATAATATTATTATAATAAATTTTTAAAGAAACACAACAAATATATAATCACCAATAGAGTGCTCCTGCAGTAACCAAGTAGCCACAAACCCCCATTTGTACTTACTTCAGCTCCATTCCAGAAGGATAATGAAAAGGTATTATAAGTAACAAAGAATAGTCACTGTACTAGTGAATCGTATACTCGGCATCCTCAGGGTATCATGCATATGTAAAAATCATAATTCCATCAACCTCAAGTAAAAGATTCTACTCATCATAACACTATGAATCAATCACTTTACTCGGTAATTAACTAGGTATCAAGGAACATGGTGCTTATCATTAATCCATCAAGTAAATCTTCAACATAGAATTACATGGAATAATCGTATCTCTACTATATGATTAGGTCCACTGTCGATGTCATCACAAGTCATGAACACTCCCCCTCTAAGGTATAATCATTTCAAAATGGTCCACCTATTCTGAGCATCAAGAACAATGCCTCTAAAGGCAAGGTAACATGCATAATAATGTGGATAATATAATTAAATCATATTATCATGAGAATAAGTGGAAACATATCTACATGTGATCAACATTGAACATGTCCAAATGAGATACAATAAAACTCATGGAATCAAGCATCATAAATAAGTCTTATAGGCTACACATACACCCAGATGTGATCACAATCAATCATGGTCATAAAGTATGACAATATAATAATTATACCATGGAAATAAAGAGTATAAGTGACCCCTATAAGATAATCAACTTCCTATAATTTTTTTAATGTTGGCATCATGATTTTTCAAGGGTGTCAATGATCAAAACACTTCGTGAACCCACAGAGTACTAGCTCACAAGTTAAGCATGCCTGAATTGGATTCTTATTTATCAGTAAAGAGGTTTAGAATGATACTCCAAGAGAATTACATGTCAAAAACATTATTCTAGAATCACATACCTCAAGGATTCCATCAAATGGATCAATTCTGATGTATGTTGAAGGAATGAACACCAATTCACTGAATTCATCATTATTTGAAGAATAATTTGGGAATTCATTATCGATTCTAGAAAATGGAATTTTTTCTTACCAATGATAATTTATAAATCATTATTCCATAAAAAAGTGGTTTAAGATGAAAAAAGTCCCATGATGATCATTTTAAATAATCTTACCTAGAAATTTCACCGCTTTATAAGAGCATTGTTGATCGTCAATAAGTTCATCAATCACCACAAAAATAGTTGATTGCTAATGTTAGAATGACCTCACTAGATGATACAATGTACTAATATCTAATCCAAACATCAAATAACCAAGATGATGATACCCAAATAAAATATAATAATTGGCCAAAATAGAAGAAATTCTACTAACTTGAAGAACATACCTAAAACCAACAAATTTGGATTAGACGGCGAAGGAGAGAATATCAAAGGATTATATTAGTCTAGGGGAGGAAAAAATCCAAACATGGGATGAAAAAAACTGATTTTAAAAAAAACTTTAAGAATCAAAGGATTATAGGGGTTTTCCAAGAACATCTGAAGGATATGAATTCTCCAAAATGAAGGGTCTAACTCAATTAATATGGGTTAAAATCGATTAAATAATGCATTAAAATACCCTAATTAAACCCCTTGAATTTTCACCCTATCAGTTAGGTCAATATTAAAATAATAAGGCATTAAATTGGCTATTTAAAAGCTATCCCAAATCTAAAATATCTTGCACCATGGCCTAGACATGGTTGTGGTGGTTCTAGAACACACACTGGGCCAAAATGGCATGGCCTACTACATGGTCCTAGGAGGAAAATTGTTTTCCCCTTCACCATGATCTCTAAAACACCCAAAGTCGAAATTGATTTCACCATATTTTAATGGTGGTTATAGTTTCCTCATGTTCATATAAAATGGGGTTCCCACTTTGACATAGGGAATATAACTAATCCATTTTACCCTCAAGTCGTTTCGAACAAAAGGGACCACCACAGCTACCCCAATGTCATGGTGTTTCCCATTTTGGCCAGTAAAGTCACTAAAATTTCATTAAGATTCCATAAGCTTCCACATTATGCTTTCTCAAAGAATCCAAGGAACCACCCAAACATGGATTTACTTGAAAACAAGGAGAAGAACATGGAAATAGTCATTTTCATTATTGAATAAAAGAAGGCTTTAAAATCACCCACCATAAGGACTTTTCATCCTCAAGAAGTGTCCCTTGAGGTCCTACTTGAACAAATCAATCCACTAAACTCAAAAATCAGCCTCCCACTCCCAAGTATCCACCTAGATCCTCCCATGATGCCACAAAATCTAGACAAGTGGTATCATCTTCCCATGGAGGAATTTCTTTCTTTGTTCTATGATCTGTATCAATCACTCCTTATATAGTGTTTTAGAATTCATCTTAATATCATCATAGTCAATGATGTGTGAGGGATTGAGAATATACCTCTAAATTTGAGACAAATGAAACACATAGTTCATACCTTAGTCATGTGAAGGAAGATCCAGATGGCACACCATTGTCCCAACCCACTCGATGATCCTGAAGGGTTAAATATAACATGGGTTAGCTTGCCTTTATTACCCAGATATCAGTGTACTAACTAAAGAGTCACTCTCAAGAATAATTTTTCACCAAAAACAAAATCCATAGGTATCCTCTTATGGTCATCATAATATCTCAGTCTACTTTGAGTAGTGATCATCCTATTCTAAATAATCTTCACTCTCTCAAAGGTCTCATAAATAAAACTAGTCCACACAGTTTTTTCCTCATTATCCTTATTCCAAAAGGCTGGTGAAAAACATGGCCTCCCATATAGATCTGTATAAGGTGAAATTTGAATTGAATCCTTGTAACTATTGTTGTATGTAAACTCAAATAGGCTTGATGATCATCCCATGATCCATTGAAATCAAGAATGCATGCACGAAGCATATCCTTCGGTATATAGATCATCTACTCCAATAGTATTTCTATATGAGGATTGTATATTGTACTAAATCTTAGTTTAGTCCTTGGGGCCTTATGTAATCCCTTCCAAAACCACCATTGTCCTTAGTTATCCTCTTATTGTCACCATTTACCTTGGGGAATTCTGTAAAATATGTGTCTCTATTAGAAACAATACTCAAGGGGACTCCATTTAAGTATACAATCTCATGAAAATAATGCTTTCCAAAATCATCTAATTAGTGTGTCTCATGGATCGGTAATAAGTGAGTATACTTGGTCAACTGATCGATAATCACCCAGATAGCATCATGACTCCACAGGGTTTGGGAAACCTTATCAAAAAGTACATCATGACATCCTCCAACTTACACAAGGGAAAATGAAGTGGTTGTAGTAAAACACTAGGATGCTATTTCTCATCCTTTACCCTCTGAAAGGTAATGCATTGAGAGAAAAAACAAGATAAGTCCCTATTAATCCCTATCCAAAGGAACCGTTTCCAGAAATCAGGATACATCTTTTTCATTCTAGGATGTACTTCCCACCTATAGGTATGGAAGTATCTTATCATCTCTTCCCTGATGAAAGTAGTGGCTACTACTCTCCCATATAATATGATCAAATCATCATCATCCATCAACCATCTGGGTATTGGGTCACCACTTACTAGCTTCCCCCACATCACAACGCACTTTGGGTTAGAATCCTAACTAACCTTTACCTGATATACATGAGAATATGTGATCCCCAAAGGTGAAAAAGTCATCGATACCTATTCCTTATAAGCATCCATCCTTTGGTTGGCTGACGATCTCCTGAAGTATCAATTCTCCTCAGAAGTCCGCTTGCCAAGATCCTACTCTACATGCATCTTATAGCTAAGAGAATCTGCAATAACGTTACCTTTTCCTAGTTCATAGGCCATCTCAAATTCAAACACTTATATAGACTCTAACCAATGCCTCTTTATTGTATTTCGGTCTCTATATATGAAGATATAGAAAAGGATATTATGTTCATTTTAGACAAAAAACCCTCTCAAGATGAGATAATGTCACCAACACTTCAAATAATAGACCACTAATACCAGTTACAAGTTTTCAGTAGGATAATTATGCTCATGGGGTCATAGATGATGTGGCCCATAAGCTAAAAACTACTCTATTTGTATCAATCCCACTATTAAACCAACACCTGATAAATCATAGTAAACAAAAAATCCAACCCCTGGATCAAGAAAGATCAACACTATAGTTGTAATCAACCTCCTCTTCGACTCAAGAAGTGCTTATTCACACAGATTTGACCACTGGAACTTCACTCAATTATTCATTAGTGAAGTCATGGTTTCTGATAAATGAGATAATTCATGAATAAATCATCATTATTATACAAATAAACCCAGAAAGATCTTGATCTTGAACACGTTATAGGGTCATGTCTAGGACATCACTACCTCTTCTTTCTCTAGACCTATGGATATACCTATCTCAGACATCACATGCCCTAAGAATTTCACCTCTTGAGTCCAAAATTTACACTTTGACAACTTGGAATAAATTTGATGTGCTAAAATCATATTCAAGACTATCTCAAGATTTCTAGCATGTTTCTCTAGTGTTAAGAAGTAGATGAGGATGTTATAAATGATCATCACAATGAACGAGTCAAGATATGGGTGTATTATCTTACACATAAGAGTCATGAATATTTCTAGTGCATTTATTAATTTGAAAGGAATCACTAAGTACTCATATATCCCATAAAAGCTCTAAAATTTCATCTTAGAGATTCCCTACTCTCTAATCCATAGTTGGTGATATCAAGATCGAAAATCAGTTTTGGATAACCATTGGGATCTCCATAACTAATAGAATATATCATTAATCCTAGGAAAGGATATTCATTATTCACCATCACAAGGTTCAAATTTTGGTAATAAACACATAGTCAAAGACTACCCATACTCCTTATTAGAGAACAAGAAAGTTTCACCCCAAGTGCTTGGCTAGATAAATCCCTTCTGCTCTAAGTCCTTGAGCTACACTTTGAGATCATTCAGCTCAGTTGGAACCATACAATAAGGGGGCATCGAAATGGTATGAACACATGGCATGAGATCTATCTCAATTTCAATTCCTCTATCATGGGAAATTCCTATGAAAATACATCATGATATAGATCCATGATTTGAAGAATAGATGATGGGGCTAGTGTTGATCCTGCCAAAAGATTGAGCCTGATATATGTGCCATTATCGTCCTGATTTGAGTCAAGTCCATACCAACTCTACCTACTCCCAAATCCAATTATCTAGTTATCATGTACCTCTATGCCTTTTTTAAGTAAAATATACTAGTATCTGATAACAATCAATGTGATCTTGGAAACTGGTTAGCTAGTTCATACTGAGAATCACATCGAACATCATCATCTCTAGAAACATAAAATTCCACAAATTTTAATAATTAGAGATAACTAAAGGAAAACCAGTACATCACTAAAGATGATCCAATTTCAATCCCAATGTTGTATATATAAAATTAACTTAGAATATAACTTGATAGGTAAGTCAATACTAGCAATAACTTGTGTATAAATAAAGGAATTGGAAGAACTGATAGCATAAAATACTTTACTTTAACATGTCAATCCTTAAAATTCTATACTAGTTCAAAGATACTAATAATGATTTCAACCCATTACCCAATATTCTAAGGTCCTCTTATACCTAGAAGGATGGATAATTCTAGCGTTTAAAGTCATATTCATAATCAACCTTATTTCTATGCTCCTCCACATTAAAAAAGCACTAAAAATGACTTCTAGATTAAGAATCCCTGATGCCTAAACCATATATCTGGTGTGGGAGCATGTTCAACTACATAATACTACGCATATAATGGTATAGCAGGAACATCCTCCCTTACAGGAGCATTACATCACTCATAAGTAGTCTAATAAAATTACATCGAGGTGGCATTATCCAAAATGAGAAGAAAACATTTAAAACATCAGAAGTCAATCAGATAAATCCTGACAGTCTATGGGATCACAAAAAGGTTACCCTAGGAGGATACCCACAACCCAAGTTATTTCTCTCCTAGTACTAGCAAAGGTCTCTTCTAGGCACATTAATCAGAGTAATCCTATATATACCAAACATAATAACATGACCAGTTCAACTAATTAATTATAATAGTGATATATCACAATAGAAAAATAAAATATATATCACAAATTCATAAATAAAAGTCCATGCTGGATAGATATAAAATATAAAGGAATTAAATTAAAAAATAAATATATAGTACAACTGTCATGAACCATCCCAAAGGGTCCCATGTTACGACTCCCAAAGACCTCCTCCAATAGGCCAGGGGTTGGAGACTAACACTTAGTAGGCATATCACTAACATGGGAGGCCTTATCCTAAGTACATGTACACACACACACATCTCCAGTCCCATGAAATGTTAAAAAGTAAAAACAATTGAACAACCATGCATGCATACATCTAAATCTCACAACCATAGTATGATAAGAAGTAATGGAAAGTAAATAGGGACAAATAAAATCCCATCACAAGGAGTATGAAAACATGTCCAACCTAAAAGTAAAGATAGGGAATATTGTAAAGATATTACATGAACACGCCTTGATCTATCCGGTCTCACTAAGCACTACCTATTTCTAGTCCCTCGGGGACTCTGTCAAAAGGTAGATCATCTTCACAAGGCATGACTGGTGTAGGAAAATCCCATATTGGGGTGAGTATAAAAATACTCAATAGGACACCTCGAAACCACAAAGCATATAAAAAAAATAAAAATTCATCTCTACATAGTTATAGGTATATATCACATATAATAAGAATATCTAGATATAATCAACAAAGAAACATAGTCTCAAGGTAAAGTCCCAACCATAATGTCAGCCTAGGATTCCAGCTCGAAGGTTCCACATAGCACTCATCTAGGAGAACACACTCCATGAGTTAGATAACACTAATGAAATCCATCCAAGAGGTAGTGCTCATCATGTCTCACCATTATAAGTATACACTAGAAGTATGAAGAGATATGATACATAAATGGGGATCACTCCCAAGGTCATGTGGTATACCAAAAACTCAGTTTGGATTACAATGCTAAGTAAGGGATTGGAACTCATGTAGTGCTGGTCATGATGATACCAAGAACTCCACCTAGGGTAAGATATTGATAGAGGATCATACTCAGGGGCTCATAAAATGATTCCAACCACTCTATCTAAGAAGTCCAGTTAAAGGGATCAATATCCTATTTATAGGAGGTGATTCCAAAATAACACTCAGGGAAAAGGATATTGGTAATGCACCCTTAATGAAACTTGTCCAATATACACAGGAAAAGGTCTCCAATCCAAGTTTAAAGGGGTACACGGCATATACTAGGAGTACACAGTTTTTCCCCTTGGGCGTGGGTCCTGAATTTATAAAATAGCTTGTTCCCATGTCTGTGTAAACTTACATGGTGTGATTATGCCTATGTACTTCTACCCCTGTCTTGGGACATGGCTAAGCTTGTGTACACCTAGGATGATAATTTCTGTGTGGGAGTAAACATTGTTCCCCTAGTCGATTCCTTAGTATATGGGTCAAACCACTAGGTAAATGAAACCTCCAACAATGAATGAAGAAAGTATGGTAGAAATACACAATAAAAACTATGAGGAATGAACCTCGTCCAATGTTCATGTTGGACTTGATATATTTCTATTATAATGTTAAATAAAAAGGTAAACAAACAAACATGAATCCATTCCCCCAAAAATATCCCCATGGATAACGCATCCTACAAAATGATCAATCCGTGAATCAATTCATTGGTTTATTGATTCACATTCATCATAAAAATCAATAATGGATAAAATAAAAATAAACAAACATCCTCCCTTGAGATGGATCAATCATTGATGAAGAACGAACCAACATCATTGTCATTGGAGAGATCTCTGAATCTCATTGTAGACCAATCACTGATACTCGATTCAGTTGATGATCACCTGAGAGAGATCCTATAATGCTCTCTCAAAGGGTTCTCCAATATCTCCAAGTTTATGCAGGTATAACTATAATTCCATCATAACTATATTCTTATAGTATAATTTAGTTTAGTGAGTCAATGAATAAATAAAATAATTAAACTTAATTATTTTATTTATTTTTTACCCACAATGACTTTTCCACAAACATCTTGTGCCGACAAAGGTTATACCATGCATAGGGTAAAACCCACATTCAGAACTCAATAGTTCCCTCGGGTTTCTGATTTGGGACCTTTATTATAAGTTATTCCAATTTCTCATGTAAACTACATGTGTATTCAATTTATATATTTAATATATTCCAAACATTTATTCCAGACACATTAGGCCTTGGAATATCATGTCGTCTCAACACCTATTTTCAAAAATAATCCATATAATATCCAAAAATAATACATGGAAAATCATATTCATTACAACAATAATATGTATATATATTTATGTAATGTGATCCTATGTGCCAGTCATGATTCATGAACGCACATAGAATCTCATAAAACATTAAGAGTAGTATTGTCAATAGTAACTTGGAGGTCTATTACACATTAGTTGGTGAGGCACATAGAAACACCCCTACCTAAGTCCCCTATAGATATCTAATTTATACCATGTCTCATGTTAGTCCAAAATAATAAGAAGAAAAAAACTCTACTCTGATACCATTTTGTAACACCCCAACATAAACCACTGAGTTTAAGTCGAAGATTCACATGACCTCATGCATGCCTCTACATATGTAAGAGGTTGTCGACAAGAATCAAGGATCTAAGTTCATCAATAGGGAGACTATACCCTTAATATCATTTCCTAGCACAAATGTTACTATAACCAAATATAACCAAATATAATAATTATAGTAAAAATCCAAAAAAAACTAAGTAGATGGAATACCAGTCGTACAATAAATAAAACAGCTACCAAAGTGGAAATCCAAACCAAATAAAATTTTTTATAAGTAAAAAATAAAGAAACTATGGTTTCTCCTAGAGTCTTCCTCAGTCCTTCCACTTTCTTTACACTCCTCTGTTCAGCCATCAACCATAGTCCCCTTTACCTTACTCAAATCTCTATACATGAGGTTTTCATATGCACCCGGATTCCCATGCAGGGTGTGAGTAATAAAACCCAGTAGTACACTATGAATGCATCCTTAAAAAATGTGAACATGTATTAACAGGTGTATTTCATGATTATAATAAATATATAATAAAACATAACAAACATACAATCACATAATGAGCAGTCATGAGCTAACCAAGCTACCACAAAACCCTGGTCATACCTACTTCAACTCTATATTGGAAGGATAACAAAAAAAATTCAGAAGTAACCATGACTGGCCATAAGTCTAATCAATCTAACACTCAGCATCGTCATGGATCATGAATTCATATAACTTATAATTCCATAGACCTCAAGTGTAGCATGTTACTCGGAATAACATTAGGCATCGATCATGCTACTTTACAATTCACTAGGAATCAAGAAACATATTACATGGAATCCATTTATAATGTGCATCCTCAACATGGAATTCCATGGGATCATTATATCTCCACCATGTTATTTGGTCTATCTTCTCTATCATCACAAGTCATGCACACTCCCCCTCTAAGGAAAAATCATTTTATAGTGGTCCACATATTCTGAGCACCAAGAATAATGCCTATAAAGGAAAGGTAACATAAATAACAAGGTATAGAATACAAGGAAATAATATCACCATGATAATAAATATAAACATATATACATGTGATCAACATTGAACATGGACAAATAATCTACAGAAAAAAATCATGGAATCAAGTATAATAAACGAGTATCACTGGATACACACACCCACATGAAATCACAATGAAGCATGGTCATAATGTATGCCAAAGAGAGAATTATACCAAGGTAATCATGTGTATACATGAGCCCCATAAGCTAAGAAATTTCATACCTCAAGGTTTTCAATACTGACATCAAGATTCATCAAGGGTTTCGATGATCGAAACACATCATTCACCCTCATAGTATTATCTCACATGTTAAGGATGCCTAACTTGGATTCCCATTTATCAATAAAGAGGTCTAGAATGAGACTCAAAGAAAATTACATATCAAGGTCAACTTTCTAGAATCTCATACCTCAAGGAGTCTATCAACGAGATCAATTCTGAGGTATGTCGAAGGATTGAATGCCAATTAACTGAATCCATTATTTTCTGAATAAAAGGTTATGAATTCATTTTCAATTAAAGGGAAAGGCATCAGGTATATCCAATGTTCATTGATCCATAATTATTTCATCAATTAAAAAAAGATTTAAGATGAAAGAGGTCTCGTGAAGATTGTTCTAAAGAATCTTACTCGAAATTTTCACCACTTTACAGGAGTGTTGTTGATCATCAAGAATGATTTCAATCTCCACAAACACCATTGACAGATAACATCAGAATCACCATGGTATATGTAACCATTCATCAATTTATAAGAAAAAACATCAACAAACCATAACCAAACTATGTGAAAAGTGGGAAATTGGCTAAAATTGAATAAATTTGGACAATGTGAAGAACTTACCGAAAACCATCAAATTCATATTCGATAGTTAAATAGAGAATATAAAAGTCTTAAATAATTCAAGTAGAGGTAAAAATTAATCCAAACATGGGAGGATATAGCTTTAATAAAATAAAAACTTTGAGAGTCGAAGGATTCTGTAGTTTTTTCCAAGAATGAACAAAGTATAAAAACAAAGTGTCTAACTCAATTAATAGGGGTTAAAATTGATTAAATAATTCATTAAAACCCCTAATTAAACTCAAAACATTTTCAGAATTTTGGTTGGGTCAAGATCCAAAGAATAAGGAATTAACTCATCCATTTCAAATCTTTCTCGAAGCTTAAAAATCTTACACCATGGCCTAGCCATGACCGTGGTGGTTCTAGAACACACATCGTACTAAAATAGCCTAGTTTATAGTATGTTCCCTTAGTAAAAGTCATTTTCCCCTTAACCAAACCCTACAAATCACCCAAATCCAAAATTTATTTCACCACAACCTAGCGGTGTACATGGTGTCTTTGGTTTCATGAAAAAATACATTACCATTTTAGAATAAGGAATATAACTAATTTTTTTTACCCTCAGGACATTTCGCACATAAGTGGCCACTATGTATTCTGTGGGGTTTCCCATTTTTTCTAATAAAATCACCAAATTCACACTATTTTTCCACAAGATTTCTCAAATCCTCTAAGGCACCACTCAAACATGGATCAACCTAAAAACCAGGATAATAATAAGGAAACAATCCTTTTCATTCTTGAATAAAAAAATTCAACGGTTTATAATATGAAATAAAATTCAATGAAGAGGAAGAAGAAGATCCTATAGATTAGATGATGTTGGTAAAGATGATATTTAATGAGATAAATTTCATTATATTTTTTATCATGATTCAAGAAGATAAAGAAGGAGAAGAAGAATTTGTGAAGAACTTTACACTATGAGGTAAGGATCCATAGCCTCATCGGTGATATGCATGAATGCATGCATATATATATGTTGAAGTGGAATTCGTGAAAGTTTTATAAGGAAGGAAAATCTTACAAGGATAAAAATTGAAGTGGTTTGTTCATCTTATCATATATTTATAGTTATTTTTAAAGAGGAAGTGGAATACACTAGAGTTCTAAGAACCCGAGTCTTCAAGAGAGTAAAATGAGAATAACTGTGAATCGAAGTCTGATGTTTCAAGGGGGTTTAAATATCAATACTTGTGGATATTTTAATATTTTATTCATATGGTGAAATGGATATAAGATAGAGTAAATATAAATATATTATTAATAGATGCTACAATCCTTATATATGTATAATTAATCTTCTTTTCAAAAAAATATAGGCGAAGAGATATGATACCCCATACAACATGAGAAACCATTAGGTATTGAATAATAAAATTAAACTGACACTGCATAAATTTTAAATAACCTGGGTGTTAGAGAAGAAAAATAGGGACAGAAATGGTGCAGTTATATTACAATTAAGAAAGAATAATGGGGAGAAGAAGAAAGAGTTTTTTTTATTCCAAGATGTTTAGATAGAAGAGGATACTTGAATTAGTGAAAATGGAGGAGGATTATGAGTGGAAACTTCCAAGTTTACTAATATTAAGATGAATAAGAGGAAGGAATATAAATTATTATTCATACAAAAGAAGAATAAGGTGTTTCTTGAATGTTATTATGAAATTAAAATAATAATAAGATGAAAGAGGTAGTGCAACAAAAGATTAGTAGGCAACTAAATTGGTGGAAAACTCTTTTATTATTACAAGACACTATCATATCATTTTTAGGATGTAGTATAAGGGTCTAATGTAAAGATGTAAAAGTGAGAGATTCTCTGTATAATATCAAGATATTTTTAATGTGATTTATAGGATAATATCTATTCATTTATACTCATAGGATGATAATAGTGGTTCATGTGATCTTGGAAGAATTTGAATCGCACTAAGTATTAGCCTTATTTTTGTGTGAGTTAAACCTTTTAAATATATTATAACTTTTAGTGTGTGTTTGGATGTGTTTCATGAAATAATTAAGTTTATACAAGAAAATTATATATCTATACACCATAATAAGTATAGAGGTAAGATGAAGGGATAAAAGGTTTAAATTGATAAATAATCACAAACATTGATTCACCCCCCCCCCCCAGTTTTGAACATATCCCTAATTGGTCCTCTCATATTGTGTGAAAAGAAAATAGGAATTGATATTACAAAGAATCCAATACAATATTCATTCATGAGATATATTGAGATTTGATACCACTTTATCAAAGAAAAGGAGGAATAATAGGTTATCATAGTGTAGAAAATTAAAATGAATCAACAAGTAAAAAATATTTTCAAAAAAATCATTAGTCACACCAACATATAAGGAATTTCAATTGAATATTAGTGTTCAAATAGCTCCTAAATCCCAAGGAGTATTATTTTATCCCTTCTATCTATATGTGATTAATGATTAATATGGTTGTTTGTTTATATCTAGTTTACCAAGAAAGTACCCTTTAGGTTTATTGTCAAATTTTGGGATTATGGATAGTGTTCTCGGTCAAAAACTGGTATAACAAAGAAGTTTCCAACAAGTTTTTTTCAATTGAAAAATTAAATACAGTGGTTTTAATGAAAAACAAGTGTAACAAATCATTTTTCAATAAGTGGTTTTCAAAAATTATAGAAAATCATATTTTACCCACATATCAATGGAAATAAATCTACTCTTGAGGGGGTAATTTGGAATAATAATTAAAGAGATATATTATCCATGGGGAATATCATCAAGGAATGATGGTTTCTATAAAGTAATAATAGAAAGGTAGCTTAAAACTTGAAGACTCAAGGTAGGAATAAAAAACTCATACAGTAATATATACCACAATTATATTGAGGATTTTTTTGAGTATTATGTTTTCTATAAAAACAAATATTGTACTGTAGTGGGAAAATACTACATCATAGTTTAGTCATGTAAGGTTGAAATTTGAGGAAAAGGTGAAGTGATGTGTGTTCTGAATTAGAAATTTTGGCCATAATTTGGGGTCATAATGTAGGAGCATGGTTGTTGACATTGATTAATGTAAATACCATTAAAATATCATTAAAAACATTCACGAGAAAAATAAATTTTAAATATTCTAAAGTGTCTCATACCACCTTGAAACATATAAATCATAAGCCTCATAAAGGAATTCCATTAAATAAATTTATAATATCATGATAATAAAAAGATTTGTCATATATCATGTTAAAGTATAAGTATACACACCTCATAAAATAATATAGGTGTGTAAAAAACAAACTTCTCAAAGAAGAAAAATTGTGAAAAAAATCCATTACCACTTTGGTAACTTTGAAACCATAAACCACATAAAAAAAGGTCACCAAAAGGATATGTAAAACCCCATATAGTTAAGGATAATAATCATTAAATAAATTCATGGGAATTATATACACCACACAACAAAAATAATTAGTGAATATAGAGTATATCTCACAGAAATAAAAGTGAGATGAGATAAACACTTACAAATATCGTATCATTAGAGTGAGAATAAATCAATGAAATAATTATTTGTAAAAATTTTAAATCTCAACAATAAAATTTCAAATATAGAATAATAAAATTATACTTAATTTCACACATATTCTTGGCATAACAAAACCAATGACATATAACTTTAACCTAGTGAAATTGAGTTAAGAAATATCTTACCTTGAGTCTGATTTGTCATGCTTGTCATCTATATTCTTGAATAATAAAATTATGATAATTTTTTTACTTTCTTAATAAAATTTTAAAACTTTATTATTACTTTTATTTAACTTATAAAAAATTTATATATAAATACTTAATCAATAATATTTAATTTTAATGTTTTGACCATATCTAGCTTATGTGTCAAAACTAACTTTGATAGGTCAACTATGGTCCCTAAGGTCATTATTTAAACATATCTAGGATAATAACTATGAAATAATTATCAAATTGTTATATCAATTATAATTTTAAAATCATAAATTAATTATGTATATGAAAAATGAAACAACATTATGATCATGGAGACGGCAGGTCGTACGTACGCAGGAGTAACGTTCACATTTTTAAACGATCATCATGGAAAGAAGTTAAGTGATTTTTATCTTTCCAGAATGAAAATTAAATCATAAATACCATATTATTTAATTATATATACTTATATATATCATTCTTGTGATTTGGTGATTAAAAAGGAAGAATCACATCGCTTTGAGGATGTGGTAGTCCACACGTCAACGAACGACATTATCACTTTTTTAGTGTGTGAAATGGAAAGAAGAAAATGATATGTTATATGAAGAGATTTATAATTGTTTCATGAATATAATAAATATTTAATTTATATAATATTTTTTTAACTCATTCTTAATGTATTCCATGTAAAAAGTGAATGAATCACATCGCTTTGAGGAGGTGGTAGACCACACGTCCACAAATGGTGTTATCGTATTCCAAAAAAATAGAAATCATGAAGATATGTGTTATATAATAATTAAATAAGCATAAATTAATAATAAATATAATATATATAATATAAACTATTAATTACATCATTATTACCAACCTTGATAAGTGCGTGCACTTTTGTGGGAGTGCGTGTACATGAGCGGGTGGCAGTGCGAGTTTGAAAGCATTGTCTCGGCCAATTTTTTTGAGGTAGGTTCTTCCATGAATTTTCTTCCAATTTCATTCCATGCGATACTTGTATTTTAGTATTTAATGGTTACACCCTGATTCACACTTTTGTTACAAATGTACTTAGTTTATGGTAATGATTTATTGTTAGTTTCACTTACTAAATATAGGTTTGTACATGTCCTTCAATTCATGCATGTGTTTTTACCTATGCAGTTGAATGTGGATAAATAGTATATTTTTTAAAAAATGATTTTTGTTAAATGATTTGAGTGTTATTTATAATTGTTTTATAAGGTGCTTCAATGGTTTATTAAATTATGGAAGAAGTGTGAAACTGTTTTTGGGAAAATGTTTTAGAGTGTGTATGATTTGAAAAGTGGATTTCAATGTGTGTGGTGCATTTTCATCAAGTTTCACTTACCGCATGTTTTCATTAAATGGCCTGATTGGCACTTTAAAAATGATTGGTGAATTCTTGGTGTAAAGGCCCATTTGGATTTTGAAATAAATTTTTGGAAAACCCTTCTTGGGTTGGTATCCCTGCCTAAATATTGACTCGTGAGATGGAAAGGTCCTCAGTATGGGAATTCTTTGAATGATAATTATTTTGAGGCAAGGGACAAACCCTTGAGGTGGCCAGGGCAGTGCCAGTTTGTATGGTGTGTTTGATTATATGTATGTGACTTTTTGTTTGAATGATATGGCACACCACCTTGAGAACTTTACATGGGAACCTATCATAGCAAAGAGGTTTACTGAGAACGATTGTTGCACTAGTTTAGATGACGCACTAGCTAGTGGCCCTATAGTAGGGGAATACTGAGTTATTGCTGCTATGGGGATTGGGCCCCTCAGTTAGGCCATGTAGGGTTATGCCGAGCGTTAGGGCGTTATGACGTCATCGAGTAAGGGCATGCCTTTAGGATGAGTCACATGTATAGTATGTTCTGGTATTCCTCTGCGTTCCTAGGATTTCCCGTGTTTCCCCATTACGAGTACTATTAGATCCATTTCTATCTTTTTGTGGACATTTTTTCTTTGAACCTGGTTTTGGTATTTATTTAGAAAACTGTGAATTTGTGATTACATTAAAGAGATTTCAATTAGATGTTTTGAAATAGAAAGCACAACTCCCCTTTATTTCCCCTTGTATTTGGTTTTAAATTGAGAGGGCAATGGATCATGCTTGTTTGTTTTTTTAAGGCAAAGTGTGTATGAAAACTTAATTTTATAATGTAGTTATAACTAGTACTAATGGAATGTATTGTGGAAGAAATGACATGGATTCTTTGGTGGTTGCCTACTGAACGATTAGCTCACACCCTACCTTTACCACTCGGTGTCGGTAGACCCAAGATGTTTTGCAGGTTCAGTCTTTGTTCAGGCTTCCCTAGCAGGTGATTGATGTTTGAGCATAGCTGGTCTTGTGGTTAGTGGTGACCAAGAGGTCACATGGAGATCGGGTAGTGGCGGTTTGGTTTGTTCCTTTGGGTTTTCAGTTTTGTATTTTAGTTTTCTGTCTGTTGAGTTGCACCTTGTATCTGGATTAGTTTTTTTTATTTGTTTTTCAGTTGTTCATGATTCTTCGTCCTTAGTTTATTTCATTTATTTATCTAGTCCTGATTGTTTATTTATTTTGGGCTTAAATCGTTCCCAGGTGTATGTTTTGATGCCCGGCACTAGTTTCCATCCCAGGGGGATCAGAAACGCCCCTTGGGAATTTCCACAGACCGAATCGGGTGACCGGTTCAGGGTTGACCCGGGCTGGTTCGTGACAAAATGGTATCAAAGGAGGTTGGCCCTTAGCGGACCTCGCCTTTCAGAGTGCCCTTTTTTTATTTGGGATTTCCAGTAGATAAAGATTAGGAATGTCGGGGCTCATGAGGTAGGTTACGGGTCGGTGCCTGATCACCACCGCTCGTAACGATACCTTAGTTACCAGGGTTAGTCCGGGATTTGAGTCACTTTTCCTTGGTCGTTTCAGATTGAGGAATGATAATGGAGGATAATCGGTTCACTTTGCGGCATCACATGGGGTGGTGACCCATGTGGAGTCCAAGTGTCTAGTTTAAGGTCCTCTTAGTGTTATTCCTTACTTGGGGCATGGCTCACCACCATGTCACTGGGTCAGACATATGCACTAGTTTCTCATTTCAGTGGGTTATTACTGCTTGTGTTTTGTTTTAGTCTCAGTTGATTTGAGTGTGCGTTAAAAGTGAAATTGGTTTTTAAATGGAAAAGTGTTTCTTCCAAATTGTTTTTGAAATTACTAAAGTGTGTTTTTAAAGAGAAGGTGTATTGGTTTGGAAAAACTTGGTTTGTGTTTGGATTGAGTAAGGGAAAAGAAGTATTTGAACCTTGGTACTCCTTATGGAGGGCCACACGTGTGTGGGTATGTATGGGAAGTGCTTGGGGGGAACTTGTTCACAGATGATGTGAATGAGATTGAATAAACGCACATGTGACAGTTCATAAGGTGCCAAAGCTGAGTTTTTAAAAATTGTAAAGAAATAATGGTTTTGGAAAAGTGATTTCTCCTTATGTTGTATATGTTTGGCTTATGGGCCTATTTTCCTTGGCTTGTGTTATTCCTTTGATTGAGTTTTGGCTTGATGCTGGTTTCGATGGTGTTTTTTGTGTTGTCATGATTATTCCGCCCAGAAAGCCTCCAAAAGTTGTTAATGATTTATGCTCAGTTCTCAGTTCGTTTTGTGTGTTCCTTGCTTTTTGAGGTAATCGAAGTCTGTTAGAAGTAGTTGTATTGTTCTGAAAGATAATGTGTCTTCGGTTTGTTGGGAACTCCTAAGATAGTTAAGGTTCGTACCGCCCTAGAGTTATTTGAGGGTTCAGTTTTGGACTAGTAAAGATGAGAAGTCTCATCGTCATTATAGTTTTGGGTGTGATTAACGGTGGTCGACTTCCGTGAAGGTTAACCACATGGAAAGGAGTGAGGGCCGGTGGAACCTGTCTCCAAGAAAACATCCTCATCGGTACCAGCTCCTAGTTCGTCGGACCACTCTCTTGTGTGCCACCAGAATGGCCTGTCCGGAAATTCTAAGTCCTCATGTTGCATTCCTTTGAAAATGTATGACCATCGTGATTGTTTGAATCATCGAACGGAAGGATTTAGAGACCAGAAGATGAAAAGTCCTGATTGTGAGGTAGGAGATGCTTCAGCCATCAGGGCCCCAGCCACAGGTCTCAGGGTGAAGCTTGCGCACAGTCAGGAGTTACCGAGGGTGTGTGGAACCTCGGTCTGAGTAATGTTTTTAGCTTTGGGAGGGAAATATCCAAAGTTTCCTTGTTCTATTTTTGTCACCGTTGTAAGCTCATCATAGTTGGGGTGATGTGATAAACTTGTTCTACCGCAGTCTAAGCGGTCTTATCTGTTCTCAGTGTGTTTTCAAATCATTTGGATTTCCTTGAAGGGTGTTGGGCCCACGAATAAATGGGTCGTTCTAATTTTTAGTTGGGTCTCAATTGTGTTTGTTAGGAGGATGTTTGGTTTCGTGAAATTAGCGGGCGGTGTTTCAGGGTCCTTTTGAGTTCAGGCTAGGAATTCCCTAGTAACTGGTTGTGGTGAGGATTTTATTTGGTCGGTGTATGAGGGGTTAAGTTAATTCCTTATCCTCGGGTTGTTGGGTCATTTCATAGCAAGATTTCCATTTAAGTCTCTGGGTATTGTTCGGTCCATGTGGAGAAATTAACTAGGTTCGGTTTGGGAGTTCCCGCATTGGCCCCCTCAGGGGTGGTGTGTTCGGGTTTCAAGGTTTTCATGTTAGGGAATTCTCATGGTGGGGAGAACCCTCCCGTGCTCTCCCCTCAACCTCGGGCTTTGATTTTCTCTTGAATTGGTCGGGTGTGACCTGTGGAGAGTAAGGTCATCCCGGATTCACGATTTTTCCTCAGTTTTGTTTGGGCGTGAACTCGAGTTATGTTAACTGTTGCCTTGGTGAATTTCCGGGGGCAGAAAGTTTTGTGGTGGGGATAATTGTCACACCCCGACCCTTTTTATTATTATTTTATTTTATTATTTCTTGACTTTGGTTAGCTTCTTCAAGGTGCAAGTTGAGCACCGGTCTAGAATTTTTATCGTTTAACAATTTTGGTAGGTGTCAGACCAGTGCGCGGACATTGCATGGTTGGCGGTGACCGCACGATCAGCCCAAGTGGCCGCAAAAATGTGTAATGTTTAAAATAAATAAAATTTTATGTAAATAAAATAAGTTAAATGTTTAAATTGTAATAATAATAATAATATTGTGTAGATAAAAAAAAATCATTATTAAAAATTGTTATTAATATTATCAATGAAATTGTTGTAAATATAATTATTTAGTTGCTATTAATATTGTTATTATTTAAATGAAAATGAATACAATTATTACTATAATTATTATTACTTTCAGTGTTATTATTATTATCATTATTATTAAATTAATTTTTTTAAAATTAGTTTATTGTTATTACCATTATCATTAAGGAAATTAATAATGTTATGAATATATAAGTATTAATATTTTTACAAATATTGTCCTTAAAATTTTATTATTGTTATTATTATTATTTAAATAGTTATTATTATAATTATTGTTATCAATTTATTATTATTATTATCAATTTATTATTGTTTTTATCAATTTATTATTGTTTTTGTTGTTATTATAATTATAACTTTTTTATCCTAAGCTACCCATGCGCCCCACTCTTCCACGCACCTCATCTCCCCACTCCCCCTTATCCCAGGCATCCCACTCTCCTTTTCCATGCCTCTCTCTTCTTTTTTTATTCTTCTTCTTTTTTTTTTATTCTCACACTCATCTCTCCCCTCTCCCCTATATACGACGCACCCCCCTGCAAACTGTGACGGCTCTCCATGACTAGCTCCTCCTTACACCATGTTCTGGCTGCCGCACCCCCCTTCCATTATCAGTGCACAACCTGATGGACCCCCCTTGTTCAGGCGTGCTTGGACCCTCAATCGAGTCTCGATGGCATGCAAACCCCCTTTCCCCAGATCTCCCGCGTACTTTGATATTTCTTGCAATTTCTTCATGTTGCCTCAATGATTCCTCAAGGTATGGCCCTTATAACCCTTTTCCTTAATTGATTTGGTGTTTTTCTTATTTTTTGATACCCAGTTAGGATCTAGCTTAAACCCTAAAGTTGGCTTAATGCCTGATTTTTGTGTTCTTCCTTCAATAGGTTATGTGATTAGAGTATTGGGACACGTTGTACCATATTACGGCATGTGCCGCCAAGGTAGAGGCAGATGGACACGATTTTCCTTGTCACCAATGTTTCGGGTAAGGTTAATTCACCCGCTGTTTTGCTTCGCATCATCCAAAATTAGGGTCTTATGATTTAATTGAGTCCCTCATATTTAATTGTTTTTGTGTTGGTCTTCGCCGCACTAACTTTGGGTTTCGAATGCACTGTTAAGGTGTGATGATGTTATTTTTCTAGTGTGTGCGCTTTTGTGGGAGTGCGTGTACGTGAGCGGGTGGCGATTTGAGTTTGAAAGCATTAGCTCGGCCAATTTTTTTTTGAGGTAGGTGCTTCCATGCATTTTCTTCCAATTTCATTCCATGCAATACTTGTATTTTAGTATTTAATTATTACACCATGATTCTCACTTTTGTTACAAATGTACTTAGTTTATGGTAATGATTTATTGTTATTTTAATTTGCTAAATATAGGTTTTGACATGTCCTTCAATTCATGCACGTGTTTTTGCCTATGCAGTTGAATGTGGATAAATAGTATTGTTTTAAAAAATGATTTTTGTTAAATGCTTTGAGTGTTATTTATAATTGTTTTATAAGGTGCTTCAATGTTTTATTAAATTATGGAAGAAGTGTGAAAATGTTTTTGGGAAAATGTTTTAGAGTGCGTATGATTTGAAAAGTGGATTTCAACGTGTGTGGTGCATTTTCATCAAGTTTCACTTACTAGTGTTTTCTTTAAATGGACAGATTGGAACATTAAAAATGATTGGTGAATTCTTGGTGTAAAGTCCCATTTGGATTTTGAAATAGATTTTTGGAAAACCCTTCTTGGGTTGGTATCCCTGCCTAAATGTGGACTCGTGAGATGGAAGGGTCCTTGGTATGGGACTTCTTTGAATGATAATTATTTAGAGGTAAGGGACAAACCCATGAGGTGGCCAGGGTGGTACCAGTTTGTGTGGTGTGTTTGATTATATGTAGGTGACTTGTTGTTTGAATAATGTGGCACACCCCCTTGAGAACTTTACATGGGAACCTAGCATAAAAAATAGGTTTACTGAGAATTATTGATGCACTAGTTTAGATTACGCACTGGCTAGTGGCCCCATAGCAGAGGAATACTAAGTTATTTCTTTTATGGGTATTGGGACCCTTGGTTAGGCCATGTTGGGATATGCTGAGCGTTAGGGCGTTATGATGTCATCGAGTTAGGGCATGTCTTAAGGATGAGTCACATATATAGTATGTTCTGGTCTTCCTTTGCATTCCTAGGATTTCCCGTGTTTCCCCGTTACGAGTACTATTAGATCCATTACCCTCTTTGTGTGGACATTTTTTCTTTTCACCTGGTTTTGGTATTTTTTTAGAAAACTGTGAATTTGTGATTACATTAAAGAGATTTCAATTAGATGTTTTGAAATAGAAATATCAACTCCCCTTTATTTCCCCTTGTATTTGGTTTTAAATTGAGAGGGCAATGGATCATGCTTGTTTTTTTAAGACAAAGTGTGTATGAAAACTTAATTTTATAATGTAGTTCAAACTAGTATTAATGGAATGTTTTGTGGAAGAAAAGACATGGATTATTTGGGGGTTTCCTACCGAGCGATTAGCTCACACCCTACCTTTACCACTCGGTGTTGGTAGAACCGAGCTATTTTGTAGGTTCAGTCTTTGTTCAGGTTTCCCTAGCAGGTGCTTGATGTTGGAGAATAGATGGTCTTGTGGTTGGTGGTGACCAAGAGGTCACATGGAGATCGGATAGTGGCGGTTTGGTTTATTCGTTTGAGTTTTAAGTTTTGTATTTTAGTTTTTTGTCTGTTGAGTTGCACCTTGTATCTGGATTAGTTTATTTTATTTGTTTTTCAGTTGTTCATGCTGCTACATCCTTAGTTTATTTCATTTATTTATCTAGTCCTGGTTGTTTTTTTTTTGGGCTTAAATCATTCCCAGGTGTATGTTTTGATGCTCGACACTAGTTTCCATCCTGGGGGGATCAGGAACACCCCACGGGACTTGCCTCGGACCAGATCGGGTGACCGGTTCAGGGTCGACTCAGTCTGTTTCGTGAAAAAATGGTATCAGAGGAGGTCATCCCTTAGCGGACCTCGCTTTTCAGAGTTCCCTTTTATTATTTGGGATGTCTAGTAGATGAAGATTAGGATTGTTGGGGATCCAGAGGTAGGTTACGGGTCAGTGCCTGATCACCACCACTCATGACGAGACCTCAGTTACCATGGTTAGTACGGGATTTGAGTCACTTGTCATTGGTCGTTTTGGATTGAGGGATGAAAATGGAGGCGAATCAGTTTACTTTGTGCATCACATGGGGTGGTGACCCATGTGGAGTCCAAGTGTCCGGTTTAAGGTCCTCTTAGTGTTATGCCTTACTTGGGGCATGGCTCACCACCATGTCACTGGGTTAGACATATGCACTAGTTTCTCATTTTAGTGTGTTATTACTGCTTGTGTTTTGTTTTAGTCTCAGTTGATTTGAGTGTGCGTTAAAAGTGAAATTGGTTTTTAAATGGAAAATTGTTTCTTCCAAATTGTTTTTGAAATTACTAAAGAGGGTTTTTAAAGAGAAGGTGTATTGGTTTGAAAAAACTTGGTTTGTGTTTGGATTGGGTAAGGAAAAAAGAAATGTTTGAACCTTGGCACTTCTTATGGAGGGTCACACGTGCATGGGTATGTATGGGAAGTGCGTGGGGGGCACTTTTTTTAGATGATGTGAACAGGATTGAATAAACAAACATGTGATGGTTTATAAGGTTCCATAGGTGATTTTTTAAAAATTGTAAAGAAATAATGGTTTTGGAAAAGTGATTTCTTCTTGTGTTGTATATGTTTGGCTTATGGGCCTATTGTCCTTGGCTTGTGTTGTTTATTTGATTGATTTTTGGCTTGGTGTCGGTTTCGATGGTGTTTTTCATGTTGTCATGAGTATGCCGCCTAGAAAGCATCCAAAAGTTGTTAATGAGTTATGCTCAGTTCTTAGTTCGTTTTGTGTGTTGCTTGATTTTCGAGGTAAGCGAAGTCTGTTATAGGTAGTTGTATTATTCTAAAAGATAATGTATCTCCAGGTTGTTGGGAACTCCCAGGATAGTTAAGGTTCATACCATCCTAGAGTTATTTGAGGGTTCAGTTTTGGAGTAGTAAATATGAGATGTCTCATCATCATTGGAGTTGTTGGTGTTATTAATGGTGGTTGACTTCCACAAAGGTTCCCCACTTGGCAAGGAGTGCAGGCCGGTGGAACCTATCTCTAAGAAACCATCCTCGTCGGTACCCGGCTCCTAGTTCGTCAGACCGCTCTCTTGTGTGCCACTAGTACGGCATGTCCGAACATTCTAAGTCTTCATGTTGCATTCCTTTGAAAACATATGACCATCGTGATTGTTTGAATCATCGAACGGAAGGAGTTAGAGACCATAAGATGAAAAGGCCTGATTGTGAGGCAGAAGATGCTTCATCCATCAGGCCCCAGCCACAGGTCTCAGGGTGAAGCTCGTGCACAGTCATGAGTTGCCGAGGGTGTGTGTAACCTCGGTCTGAGTAATGTTTTTAGCTTTGGGAGGGAAATATCCAAAGTTTCCTTGTTCTTTTCTTGTCACCGTTGTAAGCTCAACATAGTTGGGTTGATGTGATGAACTTGTTCTACCACATTCTAAGTGGTCTTATCTGTTCTCAGTGTGTTTTCAAATCATTTGGATTTCCTTGAAGGGTGTTGGGCCTGTGAATAAAATGGTCGTTCTAATTTTGATTTGGGTCTCAATTGTGTTCGTTAGGGGGATGTTTGGTTTCGTGAAATTAACGGGCGGTGTTTTGGGGTCCTTTCTGAGTTCGGACTAGGAATTCCCTAGTCTCTGGTTGCGGTGAGGATTTTATTCAGTTGATGTGTGAGGGGTTGAGTTAATTCCTTATCCTTGGGTTGTTGGGTCATTTCGTAGCAAGCTTTCCATTTAAGTCTCTAGGTGTTGTTCGGTCCATGTGGAGAAATTAACTGGGTTCGGTTTGGGAGTTCTCGCGTTGGCCCCCTCGGGGGTGGTGTGTTCAGGTTTCAAGGTTTTTGTATTAGGGAATTATCATGGTGGGGAGAACACTCCCGTGTTTTCCCCTCAACCTCGGGCTTCGATTTTCTCTTGAATTGGTCGGGTGTGACCTGTGGAGAGTAAGGTCATCTCGGGATTCACAGTTTTTCCTCGGTTTTGTTTGGGTGTGAACTCGAGTTATATTAATTGTTGCATTGGTGAATTTCTAGGGGCAAAAAGTTTTGTGGTGGGGAGAATTTTCACACGCCTACCCTTTTTATTATTATTTTATTTTATTATCTCTTGACTTTGGTTAGCTTCGTCAAGGCGCAAGTTGAGCACTGGTCTAGAATTTTTATCGTTTAACAGTTTTGGTGGGTGTCAGACCAGTGTGCGGACATCGCATGGTTGGCGGTGACCGCGCGATCAGCCCAAGTGGTCGCACAAATGTGTAATGTTTAAAATAAATAAAATTTTATTTAAATAAAATAAGTTAAATGTATAAGTTGTAATAATAATAATATTATTGTGTAGATAAAAATATTTTCATTATTAAAAATTGTTAATAATATTATAAATGAAATTGTTGTAAATATAATTATTTAGTTGTTATTAATATTGTTATTATTTAAATGAAAATGAATAAAATTATTACTATAATTATTATTACCTACAGTGTTATTATTATTATCATTATTATTAAATTAATTTTTTTAAAATCAGTTTATTGTTATTACCATTATCATTAAGGAAATTAATAATGCTATGAATATATAAGTATTAATATTTTTACAAATATTGTCATTAAAATTTTGTTGTTTTTATTATTATTATTATTATTATTATTTAAATGGTTATTATTATAATTATTTTTATCAATTTATTATTATTATTATCAATTTATTATTGTTTTTATCAATTTATTATTATTATTATTATTATTATTATTATTATTATTATTATAACTTTTTTATCCTAAGCTACCCATGCGCCCCACTCTTCCACGCCTCCCCCTCTCTTTTATTTTGTTTTGTTTTTTTTAAATTCCCTCACTCTACCTCTCACGCACCTCATCTCCCCCTATCCCAGGCGCCCCACTCTCCTTTTCCATGCCTCTCTTCTTTTTTTATTATTCTTCTTTTTTTTTATTCTCACACTCATCTCTCGCCTCTCCCCCTGTATACGACGCACCCCCCCTGAAAACTGCGATGGCTCTCCACAAATAGATCCTCCTTGCGCCATGTTCCGGCTGCCGCACCCCCCCTTCCATCAGCAAGGCACAACCCGATGGACCCCCCTTGTTCAGGCGCACTTGGACCCTCGACTGAGTCTCGATGGTGCACGACCTCCCTTTCCTCGGATCTCCCACGTCCTTTGAGATTTATTGTGATTTCTTTGTGTTGCCTTAATGATTCATCGAGGTATGGTCCTTGGACCTCTTTTTATTAATTTATTTGGCGTTTTTCTTGTTTTTCGATACCCGATTAGGATCTAGCTTAAACCCTAAAGTTGGGTTAATTCCTGATTTTTGTGTTCTTCCTTCAATAGGGTATGCGATTGGAGTATTGGGACACGTTGTACCATATTCCGGCATCCGCCGCCAAGGGCGAGGCAGATGGACTTGATTTTTCTTGTCGCCAATGTTTCGAGTAAGGTTAATGCACCTGCTGTTTTGCTTCACATCATCCAAAATTAGGGTCTTATGATTCAGTTGAGTCCTTTATATTTAATTGTTTGTGCGTTGGTCTTCGCCGCACTAACTTTGGGTGTCGAATGCATTGTTAAGGTGTGAAGATGTTATTTTTCTAATGTGTACACTTTTGTGGGAGTGCGTGTACGTGAGTGGGTGGCGGTGTGAGTTTGAAAGCATTGTCTCGACCAATTTTTTTTTAGGTAGGTGATTCCATGCCTTTTCTTCCAATTTCGTTCCATGCGATACTTGTATTTTAGTATTTAATTGTTACACCCTGATTCGCACTTTTGTTACAAATGTACTTGGTTTATGGTAATGATTTATTGTTAGTTTAACTTGCTAAATATAGGTTTTAACATGTCCTTCAATTCATGCACGTGTTTTTTCCTATGCAGTTGAATGTGGATAAATAGTATTGTTTTAACAAAAATTATTTTTGTTAAATGATTTGAGTGTTATTTATAATTGTTTTATAATGTTCTTAAATGGTTTATTAAATTATAGAAGAAGTGTGAAACTGTTTTTGGGAAAAAAAATTAGAGTGCGTATGATTTGAAAAGTGGATTTCAATGTGTGTGGCGCATTTTCATCAAGTTTCACTTACCACGTGTTTTCTTTAAATGGATTGATTGGAACTTTTAAA
This sequence comes from Viscum album, assembly GCA_963277665.1. NCBI lineage: Eukaryota > Viridiplantae > Streptophyta > Magnoliopsida > Santalales > Viscaceae > Viscum > Viscum album. Next base: position 1,498,646,894 of record OY728166.1, on the reverse strand, counting down.
ATGATTTTTTAATTCTTGGTGTAAAGGACCGTTTGGATTTTGAAATAGATTTTTGGAAAACCCTTCTTGGGTTGGTATCCCTGCCTAAATATTGACTCATGAGATGGAAGGGTCCTAGGTATGGGACTTCTTTGAATGATAATTATTATGAGGCAAGGGACAAACCCTTGAGGTGGCTGGGGTGGTGCCAGTTTGTGTGGTGTGTTTGATTATATGTGTGTGACTTGTTGTTTGAATGATATGGCACACCCCATTGAGAACTTTACATGGGAACCTAGCATAGCAAAGAGGTTTACTGAGAACGATTGCTGAACTAGTTTGGATTACGCACTGGCTAGTGGCCCCATAGTAGGGGAATACTGAGTTATTGCTGCTATGGGGATTGGGCCGCTCGGTTAGGCCATGTAGGGATATGCCGAGCATTAGGGAATTATGACGTCATCGAGTTAGGTCATGCCTTCAGGATGAGTCACATATATAGTATGTTCTGGTCTTCCTCTGCGTTCCTAGGATTTCTCGTCTTTCCCCATTATGAGTACTATTAGAGCCATTTCCCAGTTTTTGTGGACATTTTTTCTTTGCACCTGGTTTTGGTATTTATTTTGAAAACTATGAATTTGTGATTACATTAAAGAGATTTCAATTAGATGTTTTGAAATAGAAAGCACAAATCCCCTTTATTTCCCCTTGTATTTGGTTTTAAATTGAGAGGGCAATGGATCATGATTGTTTGTTTGTTTTTAAGTAAAAGTGTGTATGAAAACTTAATTTTATAATGTAGTTCAAACTAGTATTAATGGAATGTTTTGTGGAAGAAATGACATGGATTATTTGGTGGTTTCCTACTGAGCGATTAGCTCACACCCTACCTTTACCACTCGGTGTCGGTAGACCTGAGCTGTTTTGCAGGTTCAGTCTTTGTTCAGGTTTCCCTAGTAGGTGCTTGATGTTGGAGCATAGCTGGTATTGTGGTTGGTGGTGACCAATAGGTCACATGGAGATCGGGCAGTGGCGGTTTGGTTTGTTCATTTGGGTTTTCAGTTTTTTATTTTAGTTTTATGTCTGTTGAGTTGCACCTTGTATCTGGATTAGTTTATTTTTTTTTTCAGTTGTTCATACTGCTGCATCCTTAGTTTATTTCATTTATTTATCTGGTCCTGGTTTTGTATTTTTTTTGGGCTTAAATCGTTCCCAGGTGTATGTTCTGATGCCCGGCACTAGTTTCCATCCCGGGGGGATCGGGAACGCCCCTCGGGACTTGTCGTGGACCAGATCGAGTGACCAGTTCAGGGTTGACCTGGGCTAGTTTGTGACATCATTTTCCGAAATTATCAAAATAATCGGAATGCATTTCCTCAGTTTTCAGTATATCAGTTGTGTTTTTTTACTAAAATGTCATTTCAAATGGAAAACATGCAATTTGAGTCATATCGGTCGCATCATGCATCAGTTTTTATGTGAAACTTATTCATACACATCAAAAAGGACTTACAAATCGCTTTCCTTAATTTTGAAGAAAATTGGAGTGAATTTTCTTGGTTTTCAGTGAGTGACACGTTTTGAGTTAAAATGTCAATTTTAAACTAATAGCGGACAATTTTAGTCATACCGGTCACACCATTTGTCGGATTGAGGTGGGGTTGATTCCTACACGTCACAACTGACTCATGGATTGTTTTCCTAAAGTATCAAAACAATAAGAATGATTTTTATTGATTTTCAGTATGTTATTTGTGTTTTTTTACTTGAATTAATGTCAATTTTAAATAACAAGACACATTTGGAGTCATACCAGTGACACCATGCATTAGATTGATGTGGGGTTGATTCCCACACATCACAAATTACTGATGGATCATTTTCCTAAAGTATCAAAATAATAATAATGCATTTCCTCATTTTTCATTATGTTAGTTGTGTTTTTTTTACTAAAATGTCATTTCAAACCAAAAACATGCAATTTGAGTCATATCAGTCATATCGTGCATTGGTTTGATGTGAGACTTCTTCATACACATCACAAAGGACTTACTAATCATTTTCCTTAATTTGGAAGACAATATTATTATTTTTTCTTGGTTTTCAGTGAGTGAAACGTTTTGAGTTAAAATGTTAATTTTAAACTGATAGCAGACACTTTTAGTCATACCGGTCACACCGTTTTTCGAATTGAGGTGTGGTTGATTCCGACATGTCACAAATGATTCATGGATCATTTTACTAAATTATGAAAATAATATGAATGCATTTTATTGGTTTTCATTATGTCAGTTGTGTTTTTTTAATTGAATTAATGTCAATTTTAAATAACAAGACACATTTGGGGTCATACCGGTCACACCGTGCGTCGGATTGAGGTGGGGTTGATCCTTACATGTCACAAATGACTGATGGATAATTTTCCTAAAGTATCAAAATAATCAGAATGTATTTTCTCATTTTTTAGTTTGTTAATTGTGTTTTTTTACTAAAATGTCATTTCGAACAGAAAACAAGAAATTTGAGTCATACTGGTCACATCGTGTGTCAGTTTGATGTGAGACTACTTCATACACATCACAAAGGACTTATGAATCGTTGTCTGTAATTTAGAAGACAATCAGATCATGTTTTATTAGTTTTCAATGAGTGACACGTTTTGAGTTAAAATGTCAATTTTAAACTAATAGCAGACACTTTTAGTCATACCAGTCACACCATTCATCAGATTGAGGTAGGGTTGATTCCTACATGTCACAAATGACTCAAGGATAATTTTCCTAAAATATCAAAACAATATGAATGAGTTTTATTAGTTTTCAATATGTCGGTTTTTTTACTAAAATGTCATTTCAAATCGAAAACATGCAATTTGAGTCATACTGGTCGCATCGTGAATCAGTTTGACATGAGACTACTTTATACATGTCACAAAGGACTTACTAATCTCTCTCCTTAATTTAGAAGACAATAAAAGTTCATTTTTTTAGTGAGTGACATGTTTTGAACTAAAATGTCAATTTTAAACTGATGGAGGACACTCTTAGTCACACCGGTCACACCGTTCATCGGATTGAAGTGGGGTTAACTCCTACACGTCACACATGACTCATGGATCATTTTCCTAAAGTATCAAAACAATCTGAATGCATTTTCTTAGTTTTCAGGATGTCAGTTGTGTTTTTTTACTTGAATTAATGTCAATTTTAAATAACAAGACACATTTGGAGTCATATCAGTGACATCATGCATCGGATTAAGGTGTGGTTGATTCATACACGTCACAAATGACTTATAGATCATTTTACTAAAGTATCAAAACAATCGGAAGGCATTTCCTCCATTTTTAGTATGTCAGTTGTGTTTTTTCACTAACTGAATTTCATGTTGATTGGTTTTTTAAAAGAAATTGGTGATCCTCATTTACAGGGTATGTGTGTTATTGATAGACCAAAAAATATAATGAGTATTTATAAGGGGTTTCCCCATCCCTTGAGTTTGTTGTGACATCTTTGATCCATGTACGGTTGACATGGAATAACATCCTCCTTCTGTATAATAGCTTGAGTTGGCCCAGTGAAGAACCAATTGTCATATATTTAGGACCTCTGAATGAATATGTGACAGTTGGTTATTCACCGGGTCAACTAAAGAGTGGAGTAAGCTCATGTTCCCATTATGTCTCAAGACATCACAAAAAACTAAAGGGATGGGGAAACCCCTTCGGGATACTCTTTATCTTTTGTGTCCTATCAATAACACACATACCCTGTAAATGAGGATCACTAATGTCTTCTAAAAAACCAATCAACATGCAATTAATTTAGTACTCAAACAAGGACCACCAATGGACATGATTTTTAGCGGGACGTTTAGCCCGTACAAATCACAACATTACCATCAAATAAAGATAAAGATAAGGCATACAAGATGGTTAAATTCTAAATTTTTTGAGAATTTTACCATCTTCATTGTATATTTGTACATTCTTCCATCAATTATGTTTCCCATTCATTTCTAAGAATATCCATATCATCTTGTGAATATGACTATTTTCGGCATTCATGGTAGTACTAAAAAAATATAAATACACAAAGGATTAATTAGTATTTTAAATGAAATAGAAATTATCTTCGAAAATACCTCTTCAGGGATGCTGGTTTGTTCATGGAATATGATCTCTTTCATAAATTTACAAACATAATAACCATAGTCTTTACCTTTTGTTTCGAGCACTATAGAAACATTGAGAAAAATAAGTTATTTTTTATGTATTTAGATAGTGAAATATTATTATATATACCAGGATTTGTATCCAGTCATAGTACTTGTAAAGTTTCTTGTCTCTTTCCCCAAGCCTTATTCCATGATGTAGATGATATTCACGCACTGACCTATCATAATAAAATCCTCATTAAAAGATAATATAAATTATATAACTGAATGTTTAGTTTTAAAATGTTGGATGTAGTGCATTACAAATTGATAAATTCTATCATTTGTGGTCGGTTTTTTGGATATCCATGCATTGAATCCATAAAATAAATCTTTGGAGTATCCAAATTAACCGCAATGAGCATCCAATACTTCTTAAGAACAAAAAAAAGAATAAGTAATAAAATAAATTAAAATATATTTGATATGATTAAATTGTATAGTTTTACCCCTTCATCATTGGTATTAAGAAGAGTCTGTCATCCGTAATTTTTTCGTTAAACGATTTGTGCAATCCTGCCACTATTTTACCATGTTTCATGGAAGTTGTTTCTTCTTGTTTTATAGAGGTCACGTGAGAACTAACGAGTCCAAATTTTTGTTCATGGGGAAATCCTTTCAATTATTTTTCATATATACACCTGTGAAAAAATTGAAATGTATTTAGTCATAATTATCATAGTATATCATCTTTTGGAAAATCAAATCATGAAAACATACCTAATGTAAACATTTACAACTGAGTCGCCTAAACAATCATAGTCTAGGATTTCAGTTGCACTCTCAATACCAATGAAGTCTGAATCTTACCCTCTATACATATTTGCTTCAAAATCAATTATGTGATTACCATCATCTTTTAACTTTATATCCACATGATCCTTCAATGATAATAAATGTGGATATAGAACGGGATGGGTTAAGGTGCCTTGGGTAGATCGTTTTGTTTGGTTGGTTGATCCTTGAGATGGTTTTGAATCGGTCTTTTGTTTCACTCCCTTCCCTTTTTTCTATAATAACATGCATCAGTTCAGACCTTTTTTCATTAAATGTTTAAGTTTTAGCTTGAAAATTAAATTGTAAATGAATACCTCATTGTCGACATGTTTTTTTACAAGATGTGACGGCCATGAGATGAATGTTCATAGAGATTTTTTGGCCATATGAATATTTTCATCATCAATTGGAATAGGTAACTCGATGCTCAGCTCTAGGGATATAGTAATTGAAAATATGACATGATCTATTAGAAGTGGTGTATTGTGTAGCATGTCATTCTAGATATTGACCACTATAGACCTCGCTATAAGACAATGGGTGGGTGTTGATAGATATAAATCACAATCATTTTCACCCTGTAGAATATCAATACAGGAAAGGTATCAGTGTCTAGTGTCTATATGATTCACATTTCATAGAAACAATTATTATAAAATTGACCACCTCGATTAAGAATTGTTTTTTAGGGGAATGGCTCGCCTCAGAATTGGTGGGGGTGGGGGGATCTTCAAGCGTTGGTTGTTCTTGAGTCGTTTCTTCCCTTTGCCTCCCCCTATCAAACTTGATATCAACTCTCTCTAGTATTGTAATTCTTCTTTAAACATGGATAATGTTTCTCTCATATTTTTCATTTCCTCGGTTTGATCCTCTGATTGTTTTTTTCTCAAAATATGTTTGGGGTGTCACCCAAAATCCAAACCTCTGATGCGGCCATACTTTTCTAGATGCTTCAAGGCCACTGAAAGTATGTCTACATATGGTGTGGGTGTAATTGATTATTGTGACCATGTCAAATAGAAAATATATAAAAATAAGTAATCATTGTTATTTAATAGCGATTTAAAGCAAAACGAATTTTTATTATGTTATACTTACACATGTTTCCCACACTTTTTGTGTGTTTTCATCTATTAGTTTTCCATCTTTAGTTACACGTGTCTCCATCCATAGCACATGGTGTGGGATGGAAGTGAATATAGATTTGGACTCTTCAAGCTACATATAAACAAAATAACATGTTTATTGTGTTTTTTTATGTCACATAAAAGTATTTTGGTAGATTTAAAATACATACCAATTTTTTTTCAAGTGATGTGTATGTCATCCTTTACGATAGGGGTACACTGGTTTTGATGATTGTTGTTTATTTTCAACACTCAGATGTTATTTCATAAATAAAACACTATCAATTAAAGTGATGAATACACATACCGTCAAACAAAATATTACCAAAAATAATGTACCTAAAAAGTCTGCTTCACACAACGACCATTAAATGCATCCCATGATGCTTGGGTTATCAAGTGTGCATAAATAAGTGGTGGGTGCAGTTTTATTTTCCCTTCATCATCTTTAAGATGATATTTCATTAAAAGTGTGTCAAAACCCCTGTGAATCCTTCCAAAAACCCTTAATACATAGTCTTTGTGCGAGTCATCTACTATAAATGCACTCTATAAGAGATGATGAAGTGTAAGTCAATGTTTCATTATTCAATTTTTAGTAAATTAAAAAAATGATATCATGATGTTACCATAATATCTCCCCACATCAGTGTCTTAATCTCAACCACAATATGGTTCCATGAAGTTACATCAATCACCATGTGTTTCTGAGTGATGATTTCAATGTAACTACGGAACATGGCCTTATTGGGGTTAACATGTTGGCCCCGCTTATTCCATCCAATCTCGTATTTTATACCTTTCTCTTTAACCTTATGATTTTTGCTAATACCGTCAAACTACGTCGATCCTGTTTTTTCTGCGTCGTCGGTGTTTCATCACCTTTCATTTCCTCAGATCCACCACCATCAATATTTTACTCTAGCACCAGAGGGAAAGCATCGATATGTGAAGATAGTGGTTGTACCTCTGTACTGGGAGCAGCAACAGGTTGAGAAACGTGTTGTTCGTCTGCACTACAAGCAACAGCAGGTTGAGAAACTTGTTGTGCCTAGGTATTGGTAGAATCATCACATGAAAAAGTCATTATATTCAAAAGTTTTTTAACATTTGATTTAGATAACATAAAAGCAACATCGAACAATTATTAACATAAGGCAACAAGTTAAGAAACCTATTGTTTGTCTGCACTGCGAGCAGTAGCAGGTTGATAAACCTGTTGTGCCTGGGGATTGGGAGCATCATCATGTGAAGAAGTCATTATCTGAAAAAGTGATTTAACATTTAATTTAGATAACATAAAATTAGCAACGAACAAATATTAACATAAGGCAATAGGTTGAGAAACATGTTGTTCATCTACACTACGAGCAGCAGCAGGTTGAGAAACATGTTGTACCTAGGGATTGGGAGCATCATCGCATAAAAAAGTCATTATCTAGAAAAGTGGTTTAACATTTAATTTAGATAATAAAAAAGTAGTAGTGAATAGGTATTAACGAAAAGTAACACGATGTATATTATAAAAAAATGTAACCTGATTATTTAACTCTCTTTTTTTAATGTTGAAGGGATTTGACCCCTCTATCGACTATCCAAATCCCTTCATTGTGGTCTCCTATGATATACCAAACATCGTCTACACTGGGACCACTGAGAAATGACTGTGACATCCCAATGGAAGGGTCATTCTCTATTGAATTTTCATCTTACTCTTCAGTGGTTTTGGTTGATAACAAAACAATTGACCAGTTTTGGTTTGCAAGATCTAGAACATAAAATACTTGTACTGCCTTTGATTCCATTATAAATGGTTCATCTTTTTACCCTTCCTTACCGAAATAAACTTTCACAAATCCCAACTCATCTATTTTAACAATACTTCTGTTATCAACCCACTTGCATTGAAAAATCGGCACTCGAAATGTTGTATAATCCAACTCCCATATTTTTTTGATGATGCCAAAATATGACATATTCGCATAAATTGGATTTATATCCTTAGCACCAGAAACATACACCTCTTCAGCCACAAGTTTAACTCCGCTATTCTATCTGGTACTATCTTCATCATGTTCATTAGTATATAATGTATAACCATTAATTACATAAGCATGTTCAGATAATATGTACACACTTGGTCCTCCAACTAGCCATCAAAGTCGTTTTGAAATTGAATCTAAATTTTCATTTGAATCCTTAAAAATATGGTCCCAAAACCATCTTATAAATTGTTTATTATGTTTATTTGATAGAAATTTTTCATCCCGTGATGGATTCGAATGCCTAATAATTTCTTTGTGGGTTTCAACATATGGTTCAATGTCCAAACTATTATGCGAAACGTAAATGTGGTCCTTCTCCTGATCTGTAATATTGATTTTGATGACCTCCTTTCTAGAAATTCCTTCACATGCAAGTTTCCTAGTGTGATGAGAATTTTTTAGACCAATTATGTGCACATCGGATAGGTATTCGGTATAGAATTCAATAACTTCCTCAACAATATATCACTCAGCAATACAAACCTCTAGCCGACTTTGATTTTTGACATACCCTTTCAAAATATTCACAAACCGTTCAATGGGATACATCCATATATAGTGAACAGAACCACATAGACGAATCTCTCTCACCAAGTGAACCATCAAATGAACCATCATATCAAAGAATGTCTACTGGAAAAAAAATTCCAATTCACATAATATGATGACAATTTCTCTTTCCATAGTCATCATTTTTGCTGGGTCTATAACTTTTCTACATATATATTTAAAGAAGAAACAAATCTATGTTAATATATGAAGGAAATTCTTGAAAAAAATGAAACATAAACCTATAGGAATAAGATCTTGTATCAAAACATGGAAGTTATGTTATTTTAGGCCTTTTAACTTTGAATTGTGCACTGACACGATGTTCTTGATATTTGATGAATAGACCTCTAGAACTTTTACGTCATTAAAGAAGTTGAAAAATCGATATCTCTCCTTCCTAGAAAGAGTTTAAGTAGTAGGAGGAAGAAATTTTTGTTTTTCACCCTTCACTAGTGCCAACTCTTCTCATATTCTCATGTCAACCATGTCCAACCTGGCCTTAATTTCATCCTTTGTTTTACCAGGTGCATTCAGCAACATGCCAATGACACTATCACATACATTTTGTTCAATATGAATAACATCAAGAAAATGTCTGATGTATAGAATATTCTAGTATGATAATTCAAAAAAACTGATTTCTTTTTCCAACTAGTTTTCGTAAGGTTTTTCAAAAACGATTTACCAAAAGTAGAGTCCACGTATTTAACTTTATCAAATAGTTGATCACTTGTTATTGAAGAAAGTGGTGTACGTTATTCTGAACTTCCATCGAATGATTTCGTCTAAGATTGGTACTTATTTTGTCAGGTAGAAATCTGTGATGTCCTAGAAACATAGTTTTTGATAAATATTTCTACCTAATTGATTGTGCACCTTGTTCACAGATGGGACACCCAAGAGTTACTTTAATGCTATATCCTGAAAATTTTCCGTAAGAAGGAAAGTCATTTATCGTCCCATACAACATGGATCTCAATGTGAAATCTTCATTTATGTAAGCATCATACATCGTATCACCTGAATCCCAAAATAATTTCAAATCCTTGATCAATGGACCCAAATAAACATCAATATCATTACTTGGTTGTTTTGGTCTTGATATAAGCATAGATAACATGATGTGTTTTTGTTTTATGCATAACCACGATGGAAAGTTATAATTTACCAACATTACTGGCCACATAGTATGAGTGATGATTTGAAAACCAAAAAGATTCACTCCATTTGTAGATAATTCAAGATGAAGGTTTCTCAGCTTGTTTCCAAAGTCAGGATACTCATGATCAATTCTCTTCCACTGAGGAGAGTCTATCGGATGTCATAGTTTTCCATATTTATTTATTATTTTTTCATGCCATGTCAATTGCTCTGTAGTCTCCTCACTTCCATATAGGCGCCTAAACCTTAGAATGATTGGAAAGTACCATGCAACTTTCGTAGGACCATATTCATCTTTCCTTTATCGAGAAGCACCACGCTTTGGGTATTCTCTAAGTGATTTTTGGTCCTTGAGAAATAGTATACATTCATTCAGTAAAACTTGTATTCTTTTAGAGATCATACTCATCAAGCATAGAATTCGTTTGGTATTGTATGTTTGGATCGTGAGCTCATTATCTTTTGGGAGCATGTCATTCAAGAGAGAAAGTAATTTTGTAAAACTGGCGTCACTCCATTTGTTTCTTTCTATCAAATTATACAGCTTTAGTATGGCTGAAAATGCTTTATATTTAGTGAAACCATCATACAATGGTGTCTTTTCACAACTATTTAACTAATCAAACAATTTTGGGCAATCACAAAGTTCATCTTCAATTTTCCTTGTCATTTCCTTAATACAATCTTCATCATCATGCACATCTGTAATCACGTACTTGATACGGTCTTCTTCATTGTCCACGCTTGTAATTATATCAAATGATCCATAAAACACATTGTTATCCCAGTCACTAGCTACATTCGCTTTCTCCCCATGATTATTCCAACATTTATAACTTTGATCTATTTCGTGACAGATTAAGTTTTCTTCCAACTCCTCTAGACTAATTTGTCTTGAATAACAATAGCATAAACAAGGACAAAGGATTTGAGAAGGATCATATACATGATCTTTTTCAAACTTGATGAATACTTTCACTCCATATTCATACTCTTTTGTCAGAAGATTGGCATCCATCCATTCTTTATTCATGTTCATCCTATTTGATTCAGGGATATTAATATTTAACAAAATAAATACACAAAATGTTGATATAAAAATTAACCAAGGCTAAAAAATTATAGACTTCAAATATCCTTCGAAAACTATTTATAAAATCAAAGTTGAAATCCCATTAAAAACCAACAATTTACACAAATTCCTCTTTAAAATAACAAACCCTTTTTAAAATAAACCAATTAGTTCCAAAAATCCTTTCTCAAAAACCCCAATTATTTTTTTAAACCATTTTAAATAAATTTAAAACCAAAAAGGGTATATTGAACACATATAATTTTTTAAGAAACATTTCAAAACACTTGAATCATTTTAAAAGTGAACCCCTAAAAATCACTAGATGTCATTGTCACTTCCCTCTATCTATCCAATGAAAATAATTGATGGTCGCATGCCTTATATGTCTCATGACACCTCCTATCTAGCTCTGATCACTAGTTTTTAGTGTTCCTCCCATCAACCTTACGGACTAGCCAACCCGTCATTGGTGGGTGAACTCCTTTTCTAGTGTTTTGACCCCGCCAATGGACAATCAAAACCATATTCACATTTAAATTTATGATTAGAGATTAACACCATCACACTCACCCGTGAACATAGAAACTTACTAACCTATTCACATAACATTTATAAATCATGATATATACTCTTTTACCCAATGCATTGGTGGTAAATATAGGTATTACATGTCTCATAATACATAAATTTGTTTTCCACTTGAAAATAAAACATTAATTATCTCATAAAGAACCCATATAAAGAACCCATATGAGAGATATCTTCTTCTTTATTAAGCAACCACCCATTGGGGAGTTTGACCCTCACTGACCTACCCTTCCAAATCAGCCTCATCTAACCTCTACTTTTCATCAGAAATAATATCTTCACTCATATCAATCAAAGCCAAAAAAATTATTTACACATGTTTCTTTGCTGGATTGGCTTCCACTAACAAGGCCCTTATATTTACTTCCTCAAAATATGTCAGTCCATATTTAAATACAACCACTCAAAGGTTTGATAAAAGAAATATTTTTAATAAAAGTGCCTTTAAAGTTTCATTACTGACTATCTCATGAGAAAATAATACTAGGTATTAGAAATAATATGTATACTCCTTCATCGACCGCTCACCCTAAAAAAGTATCGTGATCTCAATGGCCTTATCCACTTTTAGTTCCTTGGGATAGTGTCATTGAATAAATGTTATTGTGAAAAAAATCCCAAAAAATGGTCTCATGTAGTTGAGAATGAACTATAGACTCCCACCACACTCAGTTAGGTCCTTCAAATAAATAACTAATGACCTTTGATCTTTAATCCACATGAGTTTCCATTGAATTTATGTCTCCCTCAATTCTCTACATCCACTCCATTTATTTAAGAGAACCTCAATCATTGTTCAAAGAAGGTGGTTAATGATTCAAAAAGACTTGGATGGGGTCTAAGTGCATGGAGTATTGTGGATCCACCACTTTATGTTGAGTCTGGGTGGAGTAAAAAATTAGGGAAACTACTTCTACGAAATGAGATAAATTTCCTTGGATATCTGTCCAATGAATGAACCTTCCACTCTTCTTTGAAGACTCTATGGGAGGTACACTCTAAATAATATGAAACATAAACTTGATCAATTCACATTTCAAAAACTAAGCCATACAACATCACTATAAACCAAATACAATCAAAAATACAACTCAACCAATAAAAACACATATAGAACCCCCTTTTCAATAGATTACACATTTTTAAAATAAACCACAACTTTAAACCATTTCATCTTGTTTTGAAAATATTAGACTATTCATTAAAACAAGAAGCACACTTAAATTCCTTAAAATCCCCTTTTTTCAAAATAATCTCCAATTATCATCTTAAAACCATTTTATTTTGGAATGAAAATGTCTAGTTAATATCATTTTATAAACAAACCACAATACATGGATTTTGAACGAGAAACTTTCTTGAAAATATTCTTTTATATAAAAAAACATTTCATAAAATTCTTTCTTTCTTACACAAAAACAATTTTATAAAATAAATGTTTACCTTTAAAACATGATAAGGGGTTTAGGGCTATAAAATATTGTCATTGGTATCAAGATATTTGGTTTGTCATGGATGACCGGTTGACTCGTTAGAGGGGGATAATGGGTGCAGGGCTATAAAATGATGAATATGAGATGGCATGATGATGATTTTTGGGATATGGAATGATTATCAATATTGATTAGAAATTTAAAGAGGTAGATATCCATGAGTCATAAAGTGGTGCACCCCAAGCCGATGGTATGGGTCAGGATTTGATGATTATTGAGGTGATGCTTTGTAACATCCCGGGTAAATAAAGAATATTACATTTTTATATTTATCAATATTTGTGAATAAAATGTTAATATTACTTTAAATTTAATTCTATGCTCAATGTCATACCCAATACACAACAACAAGTTTCTTTGAAATCTTACATTGCACACTAATAATAAAATAATATTATTTTAAATGGTAGTTAACTCCTAGATGTTGTAATGGCGGGAATGAACAGAACTAACTATAAAATGATTATATATGTTAGTTAAATATTTTTACTTTTATCTAATAAATGTTAGAGGCTTAAAATGCGAATGAATCCAATTTTAAGTGTAAATACTCTAATATTCACTAAAAGGTCGATTTATCGCCTTTTGAGGGTGAACCCTCTTTAAATATAGTTTTGGTCACTCTTATACTTTCTATTTGACAAAATAAAATCCTTCTTTATAATAGGGACATCAAAATTTACTTTTTGTATGTTTTTGGTATTTTTCCGATAAAGTTCATTTTTTTAATGAATAGTGAAAGATGTAGTATTTTAATTCAAAACCTCCTTTCAGTATAATTTATTTATATGGTCAGATTATATTTTTAATTGGTTTTAAAGTTTATTTAAAATATATTTTTACCATTTAATCTAATGGTGCTCATTGGAATTAATTTCACTTTGAAATTAGACATAAACAAGTGTCAATCTTTTGATAGATTTTGTTTCTTAAAAACACACTATTTATTTTGACAGCGGGAATTTATTATAAAAATAATTAATGAAACTTCTATGTTTTTAATTTGGTAAAATAGAAATCATTTTTGAATTTATAATATCAAATATATCTTAGGGTGAATTTTTGGTATTGTTCTGAAAAACTTCATTTTTTGATGAATAGTGAAACCACTAAGTGGTAGTTAAAAAAACTAATTTTTCATTTAAATGAAATTTTACCACTTTTGTGAATTGGATTTTAAAAATACTACATACATGGTTTTCATTAGTAAGTAAAATTTGGTTCAATGGGATGAAAATAATTTTTGGTGAATAGTAACTTTTGAGTTTTATTAACCGCGATTAGAGGTAATTGGGGTAATTTAAGGTAAAAATAATGTTATGAAAATACCTTGAAACTTGTACTACCCTTATTTTATGAGTCATGGCCGACCAAGAAAATCCATGGTTCAATTTTTGGGACCCCATGGAGCCACTTGTGTAAGATAATGACATTAATACCTTTTATTTAAAGTAAAAATAAAAATGTCACAAACATGTATTGTTTTACTAAAAAACATTACATGGGGTTATACAAGTCATATTTTTTACTATAAATATTCATTATAAATATAAAACGATTTCCTATATCATGATATTTTTTTTAAAATTTTTAAAAATTAAATAAATTTATTTATTTATGACACCATGATGATGCAGTGATTATTTCATTAATAAATGATTTTAATAAAATGAAAAGATAAGGTAAAATCTAAAACTTACACTTGTCAAAAACCTATTGGATGACTGGATTTAAAACCCTTATCACCTTATCCTTGAAATATATCTTTGTGGGACCTTTAAAATCCGAAAATCATTTTATAATAAAGTAACATTTTATAACATTCCAAGAGTGCCCCTCCTCCCTCTTATAAAAGGCCCCCACCTCTACCCCCTTACCCACACCTCTCAAACCTTTGTATCGACCAAACATTACTCATTTTATCTCTCCAAATCCCTATCTTCATCCTAGAAGCCTTACTTTAGGCATAAATCTCTTCAAGAAACCCTTTTGGTTCAAACCAAAGGGAGTTACCCGATTTAAAGGTAATGTCTTCTCTTATGTTCTTTTGTTTTATTTTTCTTCTCCAACTCCTTAAACTCTTTTTATTCCTTTATTTTGTAACAACACTTGTATCACCAATATAATAGGATGTTGTTATGATAATGATTCTAGCTACACTTACACACACCTCCGTCTAATGGTTAAAGAACATACTGTTTCTATGGGTGGTGAATTACTGCCTCACGAAACGATGATTGTTCAATATTCTTTTAACACCTCTCATGGTGGCCATTAAGATGTCACTCTATTTATATATGATATATATTATATTTATATTTTCTTTATGCTTCTGTATTTTTCATTTATGGCATACCTTTATGGTTTCCATAATGGATAAACGCGATAATTTCATTTTTGGAAGTGCGGACTACCGCCCCCTCAAAGTGATTTGAATCATTAATGCCATATGTGGGACATATAAAGGATGTATTTAATGATATTATATATGGAATTATACTGTAATTATAATATAACTATTTATCATTATGTTTTAATTCTATTAAAGTATGAAATAGAAATGAAAGTAGCGTTCATGCGTACGTACGGCTTACAGTCTCCATGAACGGTGCATTGCATTTCTTATCTCCAAATGTTACGTACTATTATAAGTATATATATATAATGTATATATATGATATATATTACATCTAAATGATTAATATAATTCTTTAATTATAATATATATATATATCATTTTTTTTAATTCCATTAATATGACAAAGAAATGAAAGTAGCGTTCACGCGTACGTACGGCCTACCGTCTCCATGAACGGTGCGTTTCATTTTTTTTATCTCAAAATGTTATGTAATAGTATAAAATTAATATATACTGGATATATATGATATTTAAATCATTAATACTATTCTGGAGATTATGTACTTATAACTACATGGACAATTCTTTTCAAACAAGTTCATTTTTAACTCATGTACCGAACATCGACAAAAATGTCTGATATGAACTCACTTAATTAACTAATTATTATAACATTATAATATGTGATATGAATTTAATAATAAACTTTAAATTAGTTCCTTAAGAAATTATTAATTGACCAAAGTTTTTTATTCAGGAATATAAAGAAATGAACAAGACAAGTCAGACTTGATGTAAGGGATCCAACCTCTCTCTTTCTTTTTAAGTACTCTCTTTTATGTCGCTTCTTTTAAGATTATCTTTATTATGTTGGGGGATGTTCTTCTATATTATTATTACTGTAATTTTTATGTTCATATTATGAGAGACCTTAATTGATATCTTCAATTCATTTTTGGTAGTTTTAAGTGGCACTGTTAGGCTACCGAATTTTCATAAGGGGATATCTTATCTCACTTTTAATTCCGTGAGATTTCCATTGTTCACCACTTATTTATTTCATGTGGTGTATTGTGTTATTCCATTTGATATATATATTATCATGATTCTATTTTTATTCATGGTATTCTGTGATTCATATTGTGTTTATTATCTTTTGTTCATACAACTCGATTGATTACAATGAGGTATGGGGTTTTATCTCACTTTTTATTCCCGTGAGATTCATGATATATTTGTCACTATCTCCGTTGAGTGGTGTATGTACTGACCATGATTCTAATCTTTGTGTAATATACTCTCATTTATGGGTATTTACATCAGCACTGTTTGTTCCTTCTTTCATGGGGTGTACGTTTCGAAAGTTACCCAAATCGGTAAGGGATTCTTTCACCCTCCACTTTTTTAAAAGACTTATTTTTGTTATGTATTTTAATTTACATCTTGTTATTTTGGGATATGTTCTTCTATATCCTTATTACTATAAATATTATTTCCAAGTGATGAGATACCATTTTCTCTCTCATCGACTTATTTTATGAATTTTAAAGTGACGTCGTTAGGCTGTCGAATTTCTGTAAGGGAACTTCTTAACCCAATTTCAATTATTTGGGTCAAACCTCTACTTCTTGATTATGTCATACTATGAATATGTTTGGATGACCTCCGATTATTTTACACTTAATATCCTCTTATGTTAGGTGTATTTATATTTTCCACACATAATCATGTGATTGATCTATCCTTAATCTAAGGATACCAACTTTGTAAGGGACTTCGTCTCAATCTCCTTTCATTGAGGCATATTTTGTTTTATACACAAATTTATTTTATACGGTGTATAAACCCATTTGACTTTTACTTTTATTCAAAAGGAATCATTTTGTACGAAGCATTTTACTAAACGACAAAAGGAATGTTTTGTCTTACGTATGCGGCGACAATGACTTCTCTTCCGCCGTGACCATTATTTGAGTTTCGTCTTCCTCTATAAGCCATAACTTTTTTTAAATGAAAAATAAATACCATGTTTTAATTTTCTTTTATTTTGGTATTGAAAATGGTTTTGATAATGTTTTTATTATATCAATGTGTTGTATTGATATCTTGTGATTGAAATGTGGAAATGTTATGTTTCCTTTATGCATGTTTTATGTGATACGATTATGTTATGGTTCTTGGGAATTTTTTATGAAGACGGGTGGTTCCGTGATAAACTAAGGGCGGGTGAACCTGATATAGCTCTCCAATGCATTGGGTAATGCGAAGGAGTTAAACTCTAAGGTTTCTCTGAAGAGATTTAGGGAATATATTGTGGTGGTTATTCCAAATGTAACCATGAGGGTTACTCCCTACGTAAGAATGTTATGAATACCTCAAGTTACCTTTACGTCTTATGATTTATATGAGTTATTCATAAATCTTATGATTTTATGAGGTATGTTAAAGTGCTTATGTTTTAAGAGTAAAGTATGATTTCATTGATTCTTATGTATACATGGACTAATGTTTTCTTTTCATATTTTTATATCCCTTACTGAGCTTTTTATGCTCATCCCAAGTTTTTGAAATGTTTTCCACAGGACTTAAAGGTGAATAAGGTCAAGGATGGGATCAAAGAAAGACATTATATCTAATACATGGAACTAAACATGTTTCTTTTTAAGAGTTTTTATTTTATGAAAAAAAATGGAAACTGAGTAGAAGTGTCTACTTTGTAATCTTGTGAGATGTAATAGTTATGTCCTAATTCTCTAAAACTCTAAACCTGAAAATATCCTCAATGTGAATTATTCATTTAATTCAAGATTATGTAATGTTTTAAGTCCGGGTCCTTATATGGTTTGAGTTGGGGTGAGATGTATACTGTGTTAATGGTAAGAGTTAGAAAATTTTCCTTTAAAACCAAACCCACAATGGTTTTAAAACACATTTCTAAAGGAATCAATTTTCTAGGATTTCATTTAAAAAAACAACTCCTTTCCATTTATAAAATATTAACTCACACACCCAAATATGTGTAAAGAATAAGGAAAATAATAATAAAATTAAAATCCATAAATATTTGTAAAAAAATTAATAACCATATAAATCGTGTCTCACCCCCGTGATGCTCGCTTGTAAAACATCAAATTAAGCACCCAAAAGAAAGTGAAAACTCAAATTCCAAAATTTATAAATAAGCATAACATAAAGTAAAAACCATGAGGTAACACATGAGGAACTAATGGTGTAAGTTTCATTTTGACATGAAAAGGTGGAACATATTTTCGATAGGTTATTGATAACATAACTCCTCTCTTAAATCA
Organism: Viscum album; assembly: GCA_963277665.1. Taxonomy (NCBI): domain Eukaryota; kingdom Viridiplantae; phylum Streptophyta; class Magnoliopsida; order Santalales; family Viscaceae; genus Viscum; species Viscum album. Next base: position 1,498,628,215 of record OY728166.1, on the reverse strand, counting down.
CTCTCACATAGCCTTGTTAGAGAAAAATCCCATAGCTAGGTGTTACATACAACTAGGGGTTATTATCTATGTTATTACACTCAACTAAAAAGTAAACATCCTCAAACATTCACTTAGTAGCCTAGTTTCCTCATGTGATAGCTAAAAATAAGTGGTTACCATCAAGATAATTCCATCATGTGATCAGAACAGCACCCTAAGGCATGACACATTACCATCAAATAAACAACCAACCTCTAATACAGCCCCACCAATAATAATCCCTAACCCAAACATATAAAAAGGAATCATAATTCATATACACAAGCATATACTCTTAATAATAAATGATGGGTGATAAAGGGACAAAACTAGGTTGCAAACAATATCTAATAAACTGCAAGATTAATGTACCACCTACTAGAGAGGCGCGGTGAAGGAGAGCCACTGGTGGAGGAGTCGGCGGCGAAGCTCGGTTCAGGGTGGAGGAGAGTCACGCGGCAAATCTCGGTTCGTGGTGGCAGAGGAGTCGGCGGCTGAGGAGGAGGAGGAGGGAGGAGAGGAGGGAGGAGAGGAGGAGATGAGGGAGGAGAGGAGGCAGCGGTGATGGCTGTGGAGACAACGAAGACAGCAATGGCAGCGGCAGGGGCAGGGATCGACTTCCGCAAGAGCTTGAGGGTGCGAGGAAGGAGGAGAAACTTAGGGTTAATTTATAAAACTCAGTGACACTTTTATCAGCACTAGATAAAAAAGTGCTGATAAAAGTATGTTTTATCAGCGCTAAAATTGAAAGCGCTAATAAAACATGACTTTATCAGCGCTTTTTTAGCATTGATAAAGGCCAATCTTTATCGGTGCTAGAAAAGCGCTAATAAATGGATGTTTTATCAGCACTTTTTAATTAACGCTGATAAAACATACCGTTTATTCATAATTATAAAATTATAATCAATATATTTATTACATTTATAATTTTATAAATATATATAATTAATATATTTATTATAATTTAATAATTTAAATTATAATTAAATATATAAATACATTTATGTTTTTTGTGTATAAATTATAATTAATATATATATAATTTTATAATTTAAATTATAATTAAATATATATAAATATAAATTGATATATTATTTTAAATTTTAATTTCATATGTATTTAAATATATGTGTGTGTGTGTAAATATTCATTAAAGACGTATATTTAAAAATAAATACATTCAAAAGGTATTCATAAATATATATTTATCATTTAAAAAAATATTTTATAATTTTATAATTATTTAAACATATTTATATTTAATTAGTTATGTATAATTATAATTCTATAAAATATATTTAAAAAGTAAATAATTATATATATCTAAATATTTATATTTTTAAATATAATAAATACATTTATTTTTTATTTAAATATATTTATCGTGATTTTAAGTATTTATGAGAAGATAAAGCTTCATATATATATCAAATGAATGAATACACCAAGTATATATAGTATTATAGTATATATTGCCAACATTAGGGTAAACAATGAACATATATTCATAAGAACGTGTGCATCAATTCACACATTCATTTGGAAACATAAATTTATTTAAATATATATATTTAATAAGTATTTGTGTATATATATATATAGTAAAAAGTATTTATATATAATATTATAAACATGTAGAATAATAAATATAAAATAAATATATAACTAAAACTAATAAACATAAACATAAATTGAACATAAACATAATAAACATGCGTTTTTATTTAAGGTATACATATAAACATTATTTTTTAATATAATTAAAATATTTTTATATAAATTAATAATATTTTCTATCTAAAACTTTTATCAGTTCTATTATTAGCACTGATAAAGTTACCTTTTTATCAGTGCTTTTTGTTATCTCTGATAAAGGGGGGACTTTATCAGCGCTAATATTAGGGCTGATAAAAGTCCCCCTTTTATCAGTGCTTTCTGATTAGCGCTGATAAAACCAGAGCGCTTCCCTTGACCGCATTTTTGGTAGTGTGTGGAGCTCGATCGATCCTCTGTGATAAGACTTCCCCAACTACATAGTTAGAGGTGTCACACATGAGCTAAAATGGTAAATCCCACCAAGGTGGTGGATTACCGGGGGTGACATGAGACTCCATTTTAACTTAAAAGATTCTTCACATTCTTTATCAAAACAAATCTTTTTTTTAGTAATCAAGAGAGGGGAAGTGAAATTATACTAAAGTCACGAATTAAACGAAGGTAAAATCCAACATGAACTAGGAAAGACCACACATCTCGTCCATTTTTGGGGAATGGTAAGGAGGAAATGACATCCACTTTTGATTTATCAACTTGGATAACATCCCCAAAAAATGACATGTCCCAAAACTATACCTTGTTGCACCATGAAATATCATTTCTCATAATTTAATACGAGATTCTTTTCAATACAGTGACATGGGACTGAATCAATACTACTCAAACATTCATAAAAAGAGGAGCCATAAACAGTGAAATCATCCATGAATACTTCCATGAAATTCTCCAAGTAATCCAAAAAAATACTAATCATACATCACTGGAAAGTTCCCAGAGCATTGAACAGACCAAATGGAATCCTTCTATAGGAAAATGTGTCAAAGGGGCAAGTAAATGTTGTCTTTTCCTAATCATAGGGTCATTATGTATCTGAAAGTATCCATAATACCCATCAAGAAAACAGTAATGGGACTTCCCTGCTAGCCTCTCTAGCATTTTGTCAATGAATGGAAATGGGAAATGGTCCTTCCTAGTGTGTTGATTTAGTTGGTGATATTCTATACAGACACGCCAACTATTCTGCACCTAAGTTGAAACCAATTATTGTTTTCATTTTTTATTAGAGTAAGACCAGTTTTTTAGGAACTACTTGAATGGTACTGACTCATTGGATATCAAAGATGGGGTAAATGATTCCAGCATCCAATAATTTTATTAATTCATTTTTAACTACATCTAAGAGGTTTGGGTTCAGTTGATGTTGTGCCTGACACACTGGTTTAGCCTCATCATTAAAAAAATATGATGTGTACAAACTGATGGGATAATACCAGGAATGTCTAAAAGTGTCCATCCCAATACTTGTTTATATTACCTCAAAAGTTCAAAAAGTCTCAATTCATGCTCGGGAGGGAGTAAACTATCAATGATGATAGGCAACTTGTTTTCATTATCAAGATATGAAGATTTTAAATCTTGAGGTAGTTGTTTTAGTACCAATTCAGGTGTATTTTGGATTTATGGGAGTGTGTGTGAAAGTGAGAGGTCACTAATCTCATCTAACTACTCAATGGTATCAAAATCAGATGAGTAATGATCTTTTACAATTTTATCAGTATCATCGATGGTCATGTGATCCTCTGTGTTCAAGAAATCATCTGTTAATAAACATGCATGACATTTTTCTAGACCACTACAAAAATCAATGCATGATTCATTACCAAGAATTTCAATCAAGGATAGAAACTCAGAAATGGGATCAGGGGAATGAAAATAGTTGTTTTCAGGGGAAGGGAGTACATCAATTGAATTTACTAAGAGAGAGGAATGTTCTTCTGAGGGGTGCTTCATGGAATCAAGGATGTTTAAATGGACTATGTCACCACCAAATTCCATATATAATGTACCATTATGGATATTAATTATGGTTTTGGAGTTTTTCAAGAAGTTCCTCCCCAATATAATTGGGGCATCTCCATTCATCCTATCATCTTCCATTTTTAGTACATAAAAATCAACAGGAAAATTTAAATTTTTCACCCTCACAAGAACATCCTCTAACACACTAGAAGGGTGTTCTATACTTTGATTTTCTAGTTGAATGACTATTTCGATGGGATTCAGTTTACTGACCAGCAAATAAGAGTAAATGGAGTGAGGAATCACATTAATAGAGGTTCCCAAATAAAGCATATCATTAGAAAATGAATACTCCCTTATGGTGCACGGAATTTAGAATATTCCAGGATCATTATATTTGGTAGTTAGTGAAGGCTCTATCAATGCTGAGAAATTTCTCCCCAATCTCACCTTTTCATCACCTCGTAGCCGCCTTCGGTGTGTACACATATCCTTCAAAAACTTGGCGTATTGTGGAATTTGCTTCACGACATCAATTAAAGGAATTTTAACCTGCACTTTTTTGAAAGTTTCTAATATTTCCTTATCAAGTTCAGTTTCTTTTTGTTTTCTTGGTTGGGTGGACATTTGGGGAAATGGAAGAGGAATGGTTGGGCAAGGTGACTCATCAACAGACACACTCTTTCCTTTGGAAGGGATTCTCTCAGGACAAGGATTTTATTCTCTTAGACCATTTTTAGAAGTTGGGATGGTTGTTTCCTTAGGAAGGGATGACTCTAATAGAGGGTTCATTTGGGTTTTAAGTTATTTCCCACTCTTAAGGGTAATAGAACTAACATTTCCCTTATCCTTAGGGTTAACAAGTGGTTGAGAGGGTAGTTTACCCGACCCATGACTTTGGATTCCCCCCCCCCACTGAGTTAGCTAGTTGGCCTAATTGGGTTTTTAAGTCTTGTATGGCATCTTGGGTTGTTTATTGGAATTGGAGATTTTTGGAAGCCATTTGTTTCATCATATATTCTAGGCTAGACTCAGGTTTTGGAGGGGGTTGTTTGAAAGGCCTTTGTTGTGGTTGAGGATTTTTAGGTGGTGGTGGTTGACTAATCTGCCCGGTTGGTTCCATGGTTGTTAAGGTTGGTTTGAATACCCTCCTTTCCTATAGGCTTGGTTATCTTTCCACCCATGATTGGATGGATAGTATGGTTCTTTCCTAAAGGGTTGGTTACAGGGGTGGCCTGGAAAGATTTTCTCACAACTCTCAAAAGTTTCTCTTAGTTGGGGGAATTGATCAGAGTAGTGGGTATTAGAAGAACATATACTAAAATGGATAGGAGGAGGAGGTTGGGATTTCCCTTTGGAAAGAACAATTTGTCTTAGAAGGGTACTTACCTCTTCAAAAATATTGTCCACCTTATTCTCAAATTTAGTAGATTGCACCTCATGGAAACCTCATATGGGTACACTAGACCTTGAACCAAATTGTTGAGTGTTTTGTGCCATGTTCTCAATTAGGGTTCTTTATCAATTTGGTTCTTATCAACTATTGCACCACCTGAAACAACATCAATCATATTTCAATCAATAGGAATTAAACCTTCATAAAAATATTGAATTAAAAGTTTATCACTTATTTGGTGGAGTGGGAAACTTGAAAATAACCTTTTAAAGCGTTCTCAATATTTATGTAATGTTTCCCCTTTTGATTTTATTATACCAAAAATTTATTTACTTATAGTTTCAATTCGAGAGGCTGGGGAATATTTTTCAAGAAAAAGACGTTTCATGTCCACCCAGCCTCTAATTGGTGAATTAACATAGTAAAGCTAGTTTTTTGCAGTGTCTTCTAATGAAAATGGGAATGATCTGAGCATAACTTGTTCCTCATCCACATTATCAGGTTTTAATTTTGAACACATAATATGAAATTCTTTGAAGTGTTTATGTGGTTCTTCTCCAATAAGTCCATGAAATATTGGCAATAAGTGAACTAGACCGAATTTTAGTTCAAAATTGGGTGTCTCGCCTTATATTTGAGTATATGTGGGTTGGATATCAACATCAGGAGAGGTTAGTTATTTTAGATTTTGATTGTTTTCATCCATTTTTTACTCATTAATTGCATGTTCTAATTTGTCTCTAGAAGAATAGGTGTATAGAAAAGTCTCAAGTTGTGGTGTGTCCTCCTTCAAAGGGTTGTCTTGTGCATCTCAGTGTCGCTGATGTAGGATCCTCTCTGGTTCAGGTTTGAAAGGTGGTAAGTCATCCAGAGTAGAACGTGTTATACACATAACCTAGATAAGAAATAAATCAAAACAAAAAAGTATATGAAAAGGTAGAAGATAAAAAAATCACAAAAATTACAAAAAACTTATCAAAAACACACACTAAAACCAAAGTGCTCCCTGGAAACAGCACCAAAATTTGACCATGCTATTATGAAATGTCAAATTGATTATGTTTTTAAGATTGATTTATAGTTTAGGGAAAAGCCTAGGTCATATCTCAAGGAGCATTGATAGGTTTAGAGTGTGTGTTTTTAATAAAAATTACTAAAAAGGGGGGTGATTTTGAAAACAACTTAAAGAAAATAACATAACTTAAAGAGTTCAATAGTTTAAAACCAAGTGGATTTTGAAAAATATGAGATAAAGGGGTCATTGTAATTTCACTACATACATTTCAAGTTCATTTTTATTAGAGATTCATTTAGGTTTGGAGTAATTCTTTGGTTGAAATTAATTGGAATCATGATTAATTCATAAGCCTTTATTTCATTTCTTGAAGAACCAAACCTTGACATAACAATTGTATTGTCAAGTTCCAGAACTTATGCATGGAATAAAAGATTTCAAATAAGATTGAAATCTCGAGAAATTGGGTAAGAAAATGATTCATATGGTGTCCAATCGGAATAACACAAGTCACGTACTCAAAACCTCACACCGATCGGTTAGAAATTAAGAGCAAATCAATCACATGCATCAAAAAATAATTAAAATAAGAAATAATTTAAGATACATGGAAATAAATGTTTCAACACCTAAATAACTCCAAACCAGTAGCTAAAATATGTGTTGGAACTCCCTTGACATGTGTGTAGCTCCCTCACAATTAACGCATGTTGTTTTACTCAACATCGGGAGGAGGAGGAAGCTCGGGTCAAACTCCCTCTTCATGTTTGATACCCCTATGAGGATAGGGTCCTCCAGAACTTCTAAGATGAAGAGGAGACTCCTCTAGGACTCAAAAAAGGTAGATATATGCTTCTGGTTCGAACTCCTAAATGAGGAGCCCAAGGTTCCAATTTATAGAAAAATTGAAAGGTGGTTTTGAGCCACCAGATTTTGAGAAACCACTTGTCCCATGTTTTTTGACCACTAGACAGTTGAATATTACTTTGGAAAAAACTAAATCCATGTTTCCCTGCCTCCTAAAGTATGCAGTTTAGTAAACTAGTGTGCTTGGATCCTTTGCAGCTCAACCCATTTTTCTTGAACTTCATCATGGGCCCTCCAAATCACCTCCTCCTACAATGAAATCATCAAAACAAGTAACATTTACCTTTTTAATAGTGATAAAAAAAATAGTTGAATCAAACATGAAGTGAAATTTGTTTTTATTTTTATAATTTCCAATACAAAACTAGTTTAGCATAGTGTTGTAAGGGTGAAAATGAAAGAGTGAATCGTGGTGCGATCAGTGTCTCATGCCTTCGGGAAAACAGCATCCTCAGAAATGTTTATGTGGCATAGACGCTTCCCCGGAGCCTGCGCAGGTATCCTGTGGAACCCCCTAGGTGGCCTCCCTTCCTGCTGACTCTGCTCCTCTAGGACCATCGGGTCTGTCGCTACCACTTGCCTCTCAATCGGTGCAGGTCCCAGAATTATTCAACTCATCACTACTACATCCCTGCCACCACGGCGTGTTCTTTCCACTTTTCATCCCTAGCCTCGAGGTTGAGGAGGCACCCTATCACTAGCACGTATGGTTCTTCGCTTCAACATTTCCCTTGGGTAGGCTACCTCCCAAATCTTGGTATACTCCTTTACCATCCCATAGACAGTTGTGGGTGGAGGAAGCTCATTCTGCATCTTCCTGTCCTCCCGCGTGAACATGAGCCACATCTGTGTCATCACGCATGGATGGTCCTTGTGGTGTACTCCCAAGTAGACTTTCAAGGCTAACCTCTACATGCACCGAAATTTCCTCGCAAAGTGGTGCGGGGTGTATGGCTTGGAGATTAGCTCACAATCAATCTGTGCTACCAATATTCAATCCCGAAAGGCTAGGAGATAGGATCGATGCTCCTCATTTCCTAGGTCATCATCGGTGAATATACATGTTGGTAATGGAAATGGATGGAAGTTGAATTCATATGCCCTTCATAATTTGTTCAGCACCAATGACGGAGTCAGATTAGCCGGAAACCTCCCCATTGTATTCAAAATAGCTGATCGGAAGTCTGGTCCAGGAGGGGAAATGGGGTTTGGATATTCATAAGCACCCATGTGCACCATTATCCATCCATACAAAATACAGAGTGGTTTGCACACCCTATGAAGCTTCTTCCCCTCACTAATGTGCCACAACACCTTGTATAGTTTTTCCAACATTGGGATCCCCAAGTTGACATGCTCCCCCATCACCAGCATGGACGCCATAATGAACGTGATTGGCCGCACACCCATATTTATGTCCCAAACCACCAACATCCAAATACAAATAAGAAAAGAAATAACCACATCTAGCCTAAACACCGACTACTACTCGGTGTTGACATTGTACCCCCACAGATTCCATTGGATGTCCTCTAGGGTTTACCAATAAGAATTATCTTTACTACATTGGGCTTCCTTTGGACAGGTGGGAGGCCTGACTGATAGCTTCCTGGTTGCTTCCTACCCTTCAACGGTAGGCCTTTGATGGGAATTTTATGAAGTGCTTAAACCACAAATTGAAGTAGACATCCCTTACCAACTGCTTTTCCTCACCTAGAACCAAATCCACCAGTGACTTTTCTAGCCATGACATCTACTCCAGATCCTCCCAAGTATTCTCAGTGGGGAGGAACTTGTCATACATCACCCCTACTATTGGAATCCATGAGATCTTGTGAGGGTCCCAAAGGCTGATACCGACCTTTCCATGGTAAAGATGAAAAGTTTTGGTCCTCAATGACCACCTGCTCAGAAACTCTGGAATTAGGTGTTTTGACTGATAAATGTGTAATTAAGAGGTCCACGCAGCTTCATAAAGCCCTAATTGCTTCATCTCTGCCTTGAATTCCTCACAGGATGCACAGACCAAGTAATCCCAAGCCCAATCCTCTGTAAAATCGCCTCCCTGGCGCAAGTCCCAATAATCAGTCCACCCCTTCTTCGGTTTCCCCAAAGCCACCTTGAGGATGGTGCGGTGTTGTGGGGAAGATACCTATGGCTCCAATTCCTTCCCATCAACATTATTGACATGATTATATAGGCATTCAGCGTTTATGGGTTTGTGATCCTCCCATGTATGACAGTCGGAATCCCTGAACAACTAGCACTGGCACAGCGTACTCCTGAACCAAAAGGTTGGTTCGTCCCTACTTGATTCAAGGATGAGAGCATAATCCCTCATACCAAAATCGTATAGAGGCAATATTTTTCATAGAGGATAGTGATTTTGTATTTTTGATTGGAGCTCCACCAAGGATTCATGGTCTGAATGGATTCGTACACATTCCTCGATGCCCAGATTATCCTCTATCTCTTACCTCTGGGCAGCATCTGCAGGGACCCCCAAGAATCTTCTTGGTTAGCCATTTCGTCCCAAGACTTTAGAATTTTTCTATTCTGGATCACAAAGATCGATCACAGAGGTTGATCGCAGAGACCAACCGTAGAGTTCTGCCACAGACTTAGTAGACACTGTAACGACCCAAAGTTTTTCAATGGAAAATTTCCTTCCTATATCTATGTCATAAAAACACAAAATAATGAACTACTAAGTGATAAGTGACCTTGAAACATAATTTTGTCACCCCTATGTTTGGAATTTTAAAAATCCAACATATACGGTTGTGTTCAAGTCTAATGAAACAAAAATAATTTTTGGTGAATAGTAACCTACCCTTATGAATAGTAACCTACCCTTATGAATAGTAAATAAGAGTAACATTACCTCTGAATAATAAAATAAAATTTATACATCTTAGAAAGTGATAATTTGACATTAGTAAACGTTTTTGGTATTTTATAAGTCATAAATAATTAATTATAATTAATTAATTAATTCAAAAGAATATTTATTTTCCTGAAATATATTCATAAATTATTGAATCAATGTCTATTAGTTTTAAAATAATTTTATAAGACCCTAAGTAATTTTTGAAAGAACTGCAAAATCAGTTTTAATTTTAAAAACTGTTTTTTTTAAGTAAATTATGATTTTAATTAAATATTAAATTAATAATATTTAGAAAATTATTTTTGAAAAATGGACTTCATTTTTTTATTCTACACGTCGAAAAATGGTTGGGGTAAAATTTTGGGACTTTTCTAAGATACTTGAATTTTTGATGAATAGTGGAATCCGATAATTCACAATAAAGGCTAAATAATGTATTAATTGAGTCATTGCTGATGTTCTGCTGATGTAAGCCCACTTGGTTCGGGATTACATTATAAAATTACTATTATTGGTCATCCAAGACTCACTATTCCTTGTCTTTGGTGGAATTAATAAACTAATCAATTTAATATTAAGGAAACCCCTCTTCCCTCCACTATAAAAGCCACCCTTCACTCCCTCTTTTCCTCACACCTCTCAAGCTCCAAGCCTTCTCTAAATTCTGCCCAAACACCTTCCCTATCTCATCCCCCACGTCCAAAATCTTCTGGTCTCATCAAAAGACCAAGCCTATCTTCCTTAAAGAGGAACTCAAGAGGAGGATTCTAAAGGTAATTTCTCTCTCTCTTCTCCTTTAATTTCCTTTCAAGTTCAAGATCCTTTCTTGATCTCTCCCTACCCTTCTTAATCCAAATTGTTCTGTAAATCTAGTATTATATACTGTAATGTTATGATTCTAATTTTATATCACCCCACACCCTTTCTATCTTTCTTTTATTTTAATAAAGAGAACGTTGTTCATGTGGTGATAATTTATCACCTTCAAAAACAACATGCTCTCTTCTTCCATTTATACCTTCAATATGGTCATGAAACCATTTTTATGGTTGAAATAGAATGTTTTATATGTATTATTTTCTATTTTAAGTTCTGGAAATAACCTATGGCCATACTACTAAGTGAAAAGTTAAAATGAGTTGGTTGTGATCCAAAAACCGCTCAAATTAGCCCAAATAATCTTCATTTAATTCTTATCTAATAATTCGGCCACATGGATCTAATATAACTCATTATAAAATCATTCAAGCTTCTGTAATATCATTAATTACATGTAACATCAGTTCTGGATGTTTACCCATGATCTACGCAAACATCAAATTAAGAATACAAGTGGACCGCTCAAGAAAACCATGAAAACGAACATCCCCAATCAATGTTTTGAAACTCTATAAGTCATACAAAGGAACATAATATGAAATAATGAAACCAGAATGAACCCTATTAATGTATTAAAGGTTCTGGAATTTCTAATTAATGAATATAATGTCATTATACAGGACATTAAAGAGAAGGAGGCATTCGAGTACAAGGTAAGGGGAAATCTCGAACCCAATTTTCTTCCTTTGGGTTCTCCCTCTTTCACTCCATTTTTGATATGGTTACTCCTCAAAGATCATTTTTTCATCATTTACTTTACTTTTCTGGGATATACATGTTTGTCACTGGTTTTTATGTCCATCAAAATGTTTTCCAAAAGAACTCTTCTTTCAAGATCTCACATTTTGCCTCTCATTCAAGGTTGATGGTTCTTATATCAAGTATGTTGTTCCCTCTTTCTTTTGGGAACCCAAAGCTTATGAATGTGTTATTATGAGATGAAACCCATTCCTTTCCATGGGTTATTTATGTACATGTTTGATATGTGTTCTATGTGGCAATCATGATAATGATAATGTTATGATGTGACGGGTGCGCCCGGAATTATATAGCGCAATATGGATGTTTACATGTGACGGGTGCGCCCGGAATTATATAGCGCTCCAATGCATTGGGTAAAGTGATGAATCTCATGAGTAAATGTGAAATGATGTGTGAACATGATGCTAGATTTGTTCACAATTATGTGTGGTAGTTAACCACTAAGACATGATGTTTCATTTTTATGCTTTGCCACATTTCAAGTTTATTGTTTATGCTCCTCTCACGTTCAAGATCTTCTTCCTATGTCATGATTATGCTCACCCCATGATATATTGTTCTCATCTATCCTCTTACTAGGCTTTTAGCTCACCCCTTTTGATGTATATCCTCAGGTGGCTACATGTACTAAGGATATTACAAGTGCTACTAAGAAGCTATAGAAGAAGAGATTAAATGAATTTTTATGCTTGATGTTGTACTTGTTATGTGTAGTCCGAGTTTTCCCAAGACACTAAACATCTGGATCCTCCATGTGTAATACTATTATGTTGTTTATCTTTGAAATGATGTAATAGTAATTTAAGAAAAGGCAGGGTCGCTATAGTTGGTATCAGAGGAAAGGTTTAGTTAATTTGGGAATTAGGATTAGTGAACCCTAAAAGAAAACCTCTATCATGAGACTTAGTAAAAATATGCACACAAGGATATTTAACTAGGGATCCCATATGTTATGTTTTTGGTATAATTGTTTAAAAGGATAATTTATTCATGACTTGTTTACTTATGTTTTGTTCTAACCTTTTCTATTTTAGAAAATGGTGCGAACCAGGAGAAATCAGGCCAACAACTCTTGCGAAGGCCAATGCAACGATTGCCCGAACGACATCTCCAATGATTTTGGAGGTGGAGTTCAAAACTTCATGGCGATGCTTACCCAATTATCCCGGGTTATGAATAATAACCATAATAATGGGGAACGTCCTCCTTCACCAAAGAGGGAGGAACTAGCCATCGAAAGTTTTATGCGGCAACGACCACCGATGTTTTGTGGATCTTCCGATCCACTAGTTGCGGAACAGTGGGTCAACTCCATGGAGAAGATCTTTTCTGTTCTTCATTGTTCCGAGACAGAGAAGGTGACTCTAGCCGTTTATCGTCTATATGGAGAAGCTGATCAATGGTGGGCTTTGATTAAGAACACCAAGCCAAGGGATGAAATTAAAGAGATGGAATGGGAAGACTTTAAGATAATGTTTCTTAATAAGTACTTCCCACAAACTCTTCGCACGGAGATGGAGAGAGAATTTATAGAGCTCAAGCAAAAAGAAGGAGAATCTGTCACAACCTATGAAGCAAATTTCACAAGGCTCGCAAGGTATGCTTCGGGTTTTGTTATCAACAATGATAGCAAAATTAATAGATTCTTTAGTGGATTAAAACCACATCTTTGAAAAGCTCTTGAAATTCGAGACTTTGGGAGTTATGAAGAATTTGTTCGGTGTGCTCTCAAAGTGGAGATGGAGTTTGGAGAATGGTCTCATGGCTATGGTGATAAGAAAAGAAAGATAGAGTTTCAAGCTGGTGGATCTAGTGATAAAGATGGGAAGAAAACACAACGACCCACTTGCCAAAAATGTGGGAAGTTGCACAATGAGAACTGCCTCAAAGGGACGGGGAAATGCTTCAAGTGTGGGAAAGAAGGACACCTAGCTCACGAGTGTTGAAGAGACATGAAAAGGAAGGATAATGTAGCCGATGAAAGGAGAGAACCACTCGTGGTTCAATGCTACAACTGTAAGGAGCTAGGGCACTATTCAAACCAGTGCACTAAACCTCGAGCTTTCGAGGGTAATCAGCGCCAACAACCACCAAAGCCAAAGGAACAAGGGAAGGCTTATGCCATCACTACTGCGGAGGTGGAACATGATAATGAAGTCGTACAAGGTACACTTCCTATTCACTCAAGAATGGAAAAAGTCTTATTTGATTCTGGTTCTACGCATTCCTTTATATCTTGCAAGTTTGCTAGAACTATAGAATCAAAGCCCCGAAACCTTGAAGTAGAGATATCTGTAAAAACACCAAGTGGTGCAATCATTGCAACCCAAGTGTTTGATTCTTCTCCTGTTGACGTATGTGGGAAGATTCTTTCGGCAAATCTCGTAATACTTCCCTTGGTGGAATTCGACGCTATAATGGGAATGGATTGGATCTCGTTATATAGAGCACATATCAACTGTCGGGAAAAGGAAATATATTTTCATATTCCGAACCATCCCATGCTCCTCTACAAATGAAAGGAAGATCATGAATCTCCTTTGATAAATCCTTCAATGGTGTGGGTGATGATTCCCTATGAAGAAGCATACCTCGCCCAAATGTTTGAGTCAAGGGAAAGTTCCAACCTTGAGGAAATGCCCATCTTAAGGGAATACGGCGATGTATTTCCCGATGAGTTACCCGGAATTCCCCCGGATCGTGAGGTAGAGTTCTCAATTGAACTCATACCCGGAGCTACTCCTATCTCGAAGTTCCCCTATAGGATGGCTCCTATCGAACTGGAGGAGTTAAAGAAGCAGCTGCAAGAGCATCTGGACAAAGGGTTCATACGCCCTAGTGCATCACCTTGGGGTGCGCCAGTGCTCTTTGTGAAGAAGAAGGATGGTACCATGCGGCTGTGTATCGATTATCGGGAACTCAACAAGATCACCATAAAGAACAAGTATCCTCTCCCAAGGATTGATGACTTGTTCGACCAGTTAAGAGGAGCTCAATACTTCTCAAAGGTGGATCTTCGTTCTGGATATCATCAAGTAAAGGTGAAGAAGGAAGATATTCAGAAGACTGCCTTCCGTACAAGGTATGGGCACTATGAGTTTTTGGTGATGCCCTTCGGACTTACTAATGCCCCTGCAATCTTCATGGATTTGATGAATAGAGTCTTTAGACATTACCTCAACAAATTTGTGGTAGTGTTTATTGATGATATTCTCATTTACTCCAAGAGTAAGGAGGAACATGAAGTACATCTAAGACTTGTGTTGGCGACATTGAGAAAGGAGAAGTTGTACGCCAAGTTCAGCAAGTGTGACTTTTGGATGAATCAAGTCACGTTCTTGGGACATGTGATCACAAGAGAGGGAATTTCTGTGGACCCTTCGAAGAAAAAGGTGATTGAGGAATGGCCCAGGCCCTCTAGTGTCACAAAAATCTGTAGTTTTCTTGGATTAGCTGGGTACTATAGACGTTTTTTGAGAAACTTCTCACAATTGTCAAGCCCGCTAACTAAGTTAACAAGGTAAGGGGTAAAGTATGTCTGGATGGATGAATGTGAGGGAAGCTTCAAGGAGCTAAAGAGAAGGCTAATCACTGCACCTGTACTCACACTACCGAAAAGTGGAGAAAGTTTTGTGATATACAGTGATGCTTCAAAGAAAGGCTTGGGTTGTGTACTCATGAAAAATGATAATGTGATAGCCTACGCCTCACGACAGTTGAAGATCCATGAGCAGAACTACCCAACGCATGATCTAGAGCTGGCAGCCGTGATTTTTGCCTTGAAAATCTGGCGGTACTACCTTTATGGTGAGAAGTGTGACATATACACTGACCACAAGAGCCTAAAGTATATATTCACACAAAAGGAGCTCAACATGCATCAAAGGAGATGGTTAGAGCTAATCAAGGATTACGATTGCTCTATTCACTATCATCCTGGAAAGGCGAACAAGGTAGCTGATGCTCTAAGCAGGAAAGAACCTGCTACTCTATCCATGTTGAGGATTGAGAAAGACCATATCTTCTTGGATATGCAAAGGATGGATTTGGGAATCGTAAGGGCAGGGGATACTTCATACCTTGCCCAAATGATTGCGCAACCATCCATCCAACAGAAGATTAAGGAAGCACAAAGGGATGATGTGGAGATACAAAAGAGGGTGAATGCAGTAAAGGAAGGGAAGCTGCAAGAGTTCCATATCGACGATGATGGTGTGATTCGATTTGGAACGCGGCTTTGTGTGCCTTCATCACCCGGAATAAAGAAGGAGCTATTGGATAATGCACATAGCTCAACTTTCTCTATTCATCCTGGAAGTACCAAGATGTATCGTGATCTCCGAGAACACTTCTGGTGGGATAACATGAAGAAGGAGATTGCGGAATATATATCAAGGTTCTTGGTGTGTCAGCAAGTTAAAGCTGAGCGGAAAAAGTCCAAAGGTATGATGCAGCCATTTCCTATACCCATGTGGAAATGGGAAAATGTCACTATGGACTTTGTCATGGGTCTCCCGAAAACATCAAGAGGAAATAATGCGATATGGGTTGTGGTTGATCGACTCACCAAGACTGCCCATTTTATCGCAATTCGGGAAGACCTATCACTTGAACAACTTGCAAGGATATATGTGAAGGAAGTGGTGAGGTTGCATGGTGTTCCACTCTCGATTGTCTCTGACCGTGATCTAAGGTTCACTTCTAAATTCTAGAGGAGCCTTCAACATGCTTTGAGTACTGAATTAAATTTCAGCACGGCCTATCACCCCCAAACTGATGGCCAGTCTGAAAGGACTATTCAGACACTTGAAGATATGCTAAGATCATGCTCTCTTGAATTCAAAGGTGGATGGGATCAGCACCTTCCATTGGTTGAGTTCTCATACAACAATAACTTCCACTCGAGTATTCAGATGGCTCCGTATGAAGCTCTTTATGGGAAGCGATGTAGAACTCCAACCTGTTGGGATGAAGTTGGAGAACGAAAACTACTTGGTCCCGATCTTGTTCAAGAGATGACAGATAAGGTTCAAGTCATCCAGAAACATATCAAAGCTGCTCAAAGTCGGCAAAAGAGCTATACTGACAATCGTCGAAGGGACTTGGAGTTCAAAGTTGGAGATAAAGTCTTCCTTCGAATATCTCCATGGAAGAGAGTCATGCGATTCGGGAAGAAAGGGAAGCTAAGCCCAAGGTACATTGGCCCCTTTGAGATCCTTGATCGTATAGGAGCTGTGGCCTATCGACTGGCACTTCCACCGAATATGGATCAAGTTCATGATGTGTTTCACGTATCACTACTGAGGAAGTACATTCCAGACCCCTCACATGTACTAAACTCAGAGGTGGTACAGTTGGAAGATGATCTCTCATATGAGGAGCAGCCGGTAAAAATTCTGGACCTAAGTGATAAGGTTCTATGCAACAAGACAACCCGCCTTGTCAAAGTGTTGTGGAGGAACCAAAATTTTGAGGAAGCAACTTGGGAACCGGAAGAGGCAATGAAGGAGAAGTACCCTCACCTGTTTGTGTAAAGTGAAATTTCGGGGGCGAAATTTCTTAAGGGGGGAAGAATGTAACGACCCAAAGTTTTTCAATGGAAAATTTCCTTCCTATATCTATGTCATAAAAACACAAAATAATGAACTACTAAGTGATAAGTGACCTTGAAACATAATTTTGTCACCCCTATGTTTGGAATTTTAAAAATCCAACATATACGGTTGTGTTCAAGTCTAATGAAACAAAAATAATTTTTGGTGAATAGTAACATACCCTTATGAATAGTAACCTACCCTTATGAATAGTAACCTACCCTTATGAATAGTAAATAAGAGTAACATTACCTCTGAATAATAAAATAAAATTTAGACATCTTAGAAAGTGATAATTTGACCTTAGTAAACGTTTTTGGTATTTTATAAGTCATAAATAATTAATTATAATTAATTAATTAATTCAAAAGAATATTTATTTTCCTAAAATATATTCATAAATTATTTAATCAATGTCTATTAGTTTTTAAATAATTTTATAAGACCCTAAGTAATTTTTGAAAGAACTGCAAAATCAGTTTTAATTTTAAAAACTGTTTTTTTTAAGTAAATTATGATTTTAATTAAATATTAAATTAATAATATTTAGAAAATTATTTTTGAAAAATGGACTTCATTTTTGGATTATACATGTCAAAAAATGGTTGGGGTAAAATTTTGGGACTTTTCTGAGATACTTGAATTTTTTATGAATAGTGGAATCCGATAATTCACAATAAAGGCTAAATAATGTATTAATTGAGTCATTGCTGATGTTCTGCTGATGTAAGCCCACTTGGTTCGAGATTACATTATAAAATTACTATTATTGGTCATCCAAGACTCACTATTCCTTGTCTTTGGTGGAATTAATAAACTAATCAATTTAATATTAAGGAAACCCCTCTTCCCTCCACTATAAAAGCCACCCTTCACTCCCTCTTTTCCTCACACCTCTCAAGCTTCAAGCCTTCTCTAAATTCTACCCAAACACCTTCCCTAGCTCATCCCCCACGTCCAAAATCTGCTGGTCTCATCAAAAGACCAAGCCTAGCTTCCTTAAAGAGGAACTCAAGAGGAGGATTCTAAAGGTAATTTCTCTCTCTCTTCTCCTTTAATTTCCTTTCAAGTTCAAGATCCTTTCTTGATCTCTCCCTACCCTTCTTAATCCAAATTGTTCTGTAAATACAGTATTATATACTTTAATGTTATGATTCTAATGTTATATCACCCCACACCCTTTCTATCTTTCTTTTATTTTAATAAAGAGAACGTTGTTCATGTGGTGATAATTTATCACCTTCAAAAACAACATGCTCTCTTCTTCCATTTATACCTTCAATCTGGTCATGAAACCATTTTTATGGTTGAAATAGAATGTTTTATATGTATTATGTTCTATTTTAAGTTCTGGAAATAACCTATGGCCATACTACTAAGTGAAAAGTTAAAATGAGTTGGTTGTGATCCAAAAACCGCTCAAATTAGCCCAAATAATCTTCATTTAATTCTTATCTAATAATTCGGCCACATGGATCTAATATAACTCATTATAAAATCATTCAAGCTTCTGTAATATCATTAATTACATGTAACATCAGTTCCGGATGT
The DNA here is from genome assembly GCA_963277665.1 of Viscum album. NCBI lineage: Eukaryota > Viridiplantae > Streptophyta > Magnoliopsida > Santalales > Viscaceae > Viscum > Viscum album. The sequence goes on along the minus strand of OY728166.1, from coordinate 1,498,609,661 downwards.
TTACCCATGATCTACGCAAACATCAAATTAAGAATACAAGTGGACCGCTCAAGAAAACCATGAAAACGAACATCCCCAATCAATGTTTTGAAACTCTATAAGTCATACAAAGGAACATAATATGAAATAATGAAACCAGAATGAACCCTATTAATGTATTAAAGTTTCTGTAATTTCTAATTAATGAATATAATGTCATTATACAGGACATTAAAGAGAAGGAGGCATTCGAGTACAAGGTAAGGGGAAATCTCGAACCCAATTTTCTTCCTTTGGGTTCTCCCTCTTTCACTCCATTTTTGATATGGTTACTCCTCAAAGATCATTTGTTCATCATTTACTTTACTTTTATGGGATATACATGTTTGTCACTGGTTTTTATGTCCATCAAAATGTTTTCCAAAAGAACTCTTCTTTCAAGATCTCACATTTTGTCTCTCATTCAAGGTTGATGGTTCTTATATCAAGTATGTTGTTCCCTCTTTCTTTTGGGAACCAAAAGCTTATGAATGTGTTATTATGAGATGAAACCCATTCCTTTCCATGGGTTATTTATGTACATGTTTGATATGTGTTCTATGTGTCAAGCATGATAATGATAATGTTATGATGTGACGGGTGTGCCCGGAATTATATAGCGCAATATGGATGTTTACATGTGACGGGTGCGCCCGGAATTATATAGCGCTCCAATGCATTGGGTAAAGTGATGAATCTCATGAGTAAATGTGAAATGATGCGTGAACATGATGCTAGCTTTGTTCACAATTATGTGTGGTAGTTAACCACTAAGACATGATGTTTCATTTTTATGTTTTGCCACATTTCAAGTTTATTGTTTATGCTCCTCTCATGTTCAAGATCTTCTTCCTATGTCATGATTATGCTCACCCCATGCTATATTGTTCTCATCTATCCTCTTACTGGGCTTTTAGCTCACCCCTTTTTATGTATATCCTCAGGTGGCTACATGTACTAAGGAGATGACAAGTGCTACTAAGAAGCTATAGAAGTAGAGATTAAATGAATTTTTATGCTTGATGTTGTACTTGTTATGTGTAGTCCGAGTTTTCCCAAGACACTAAACCTCTGGATCCTCCATGTGTAATACTATTATGTTGTTTATCTTTGAAATTATGTAATAGTAATGTAAGAAAAGGCCGGGTCGCTATAGACACAACTTGCGGAGTACACAATCACAGAGTCTAAAGACTCGTTGTGTGGCGCAGAGCAAAAGAGAGCTTGATTCATAAAGAGAGATTACAGAGCGCATGGAGCTTCCAAAATTGAGAGCTTAAGTAAAAAGATGCGGAGATAGGTAAGGGAAAAAAAGGGGTCGTCCTCCCCTATTTATAGGTGATGACCCCCAAGCTTTGCAGCGTGTCTGTCCATGGAAAGATTCGCAGCATTCTCAACCCACGCATCACCTATCCACATTGCGACCCTACTTCGTAATCTCACTTCACAATCTGACTAAAATTTTGGAGATTTTCCTTCAGAGTTTGACCCTCATTTTCTCCTCAGCTCCAATTCTGAGGGGGGCATTTTTTGGTGTCAAAATATGTGTGTGGGGAAGATAAGAAAAGGATGTAATGGTGCCAAAAGAGGCTACTTCACAAAGCACCTTCATGAAGCCCATCAGTATCGTGTTCGGCGCAAAACCAATGCCTTCTTTGTGCCCATCAAAGAGTATGGTGATGGTCGACTCCATGGTTACACTAAACTTAATGGAAGTCTTCACACCATGGAGGGAAGACGTTCACCTCTGCAACTCCTTGAAAATTTATGGAAGCCTCTGCGACTTCCATAGAGGGAACGAAGGGAGCCTCTACTCCGTGGAGGGGATGACAGTCGACCTCGCAGTTAGGATGAACTTGATGCAATCTGCCTCTGATGGTGAAGAAAAAGTGAATTCACGGCACTCCCTCAGAGCATCGCACCCCCATGATTCCTATATATACCCTGCTCCCCTCACTCCAAAGGGATTGACACCCTGACCTTTCACCTTCCAAACTCCCAAATCGCAAAGCACCCTTTTCTCTAAAAACCATCGGAAAAATAAATCATCTGAGGTACTTGAGAATTTTGAAATCTTTTTCCCTTTACTCAATTTTACCCCCTCTTTAGGGAGGGATTACCTTTGTGGAGACCATGTTCCATCGCCAAGGAATAATACCCCATTGGGTACTCGGGACTTCATGAAGCACCCAAGTTTTGTAAAGAACCCTCCAAAAACATGTGTACTCCATGTTGATACCGAGACATTGTGATTCGCAAATTTCTCCTCTTTGCAAAGTCATATCCTCTACAATCCATTATGCTCTGTGAATCCATGTGCTCTTAGAAGCCAAGTGCTTTGCGAGCCCTTATGATTTGAGAGCCCATGAACTCTGAGAAGTACTGAGCTCTACGAGGCCCTGTGCTCTACGACCCCTTGATCTTTGTGAATCCCCTCTCTACAAGGCCTCTTGCTTTACAAACCCTTTTCCCGTGTGGCCCTCCAGGATTGTATAAAGTGATTTCAAAGTCCCTTGGGTGGTTCTTCATGTTTTATTTCTTTGCCTCATGCTTCTTCGCATAGGCATGCTAATGGTTGTTGCTTCTTCACATAGCCAGCTAATGTGATCCCCTCAATGGATCACTTTACAACATTGTCTCCACACACCATTACTAATGCCTTCCCTTCACCAAGTGTTGAAGTGTTTCAGTTATGTAAGTCCTAAGGGTGAGGAGTGAATCCTCATCGTCCAAGTTGTAGGATGTTAAATTACTAAGTACTCGGTTCCTCAACATAAGACGTTAAACTATAATGGTCGCATGTGTGGTAAGTCCAAGGGGATCAGAGAGGGGATGAGCATGGGTTCCCTCCTGCTCTCTCTTTACCTCTGAGATTTTTCACCAAGCGCATCTCGAGAAGTCTACACTTAAGCCCTGGCACCATCTAATGGGATGTTTCAGGTACGATGGCCATATCCTCCTCGTACATCGGACACCCACCTTTATTGTTGGGCCTCCCTCCTAGAGTATGTCCCAATCTCCATCTCCCTGGACTACTAACCATGCGTAAGCCCTGTTCCGTTTTTCAAAGATGCACCTTTCGCGACGTGACCGTCAGGTCTTTGTTTCCTCTTGTTTCTCACACTGAGAATGACTCACATGATCTTAGAGTAAGCATAAACCATGACATCCTATTTGGGCCACCCTAGTGTGTAATACCCATCCCCCGTCCTTCCGAACTACGTGGAATTTGATCTTTACCCGTTCTAGGCAAGGTACGTAGGAAGCCTCTCTGAGTTTCAATCCCATCACTCATTGGTCCTGACCACTTCATGTTGGTTTACCCTTATCTCACATGATGTTAAACTGTATGCCTGTTTTTTCCCGTATGACGTTAAACTGTATACATTCGAACTATGTGGGTTTTGATCCCTATTTCTTAGGCAGGGTACGTAGGAAGCCTCCCTGAGGTTTAGCCCCAAAAACTGGTAAACTTCAATGTCCCCTTTATAAGGACCCACATCCTTGGTCTGTACCTTAGTGGCATAATTCTAGCTCTCAGGCTGTTAACCATGCGTAATCCTTACACTCAATCCATACTCCTCCAACCAAGAGTGTCCATCTTGTGATGGGCTACTAACCACGTGTAAGCCCCAGCATGTCTTTAGGTTGCAGCCCTTTGTGTACACCCTGATTCTACATCCCATCCTGAACTATGTGGACTTTGATTCCCCACCACGGGGATACGTAAAAATCCTCCCTTATGTTCAAGCCCATCACCCACATCCCATCCTAGTCTATCCTTTGAGCCTTTGTGTTTCAAGAAGGTCATTCCTTAACCTGAGGGTTCTACTTCCTTTGGGCCTCATCCATGCATCCATTCTCACGAGCCGCCTCCTTAGGTGACTCATCACCCCACCGAACTACATGTACTTTGATTCCCACCCACCGGGATATGTAGGAATCCTCCCTGAGGTTCAAACCCAACACCACCGTCATCTTCACATTAGTTCCATCCCATTCCTCCCATCCACTTAGTTTAACCATCCATCATCCATCCCAATTCCTACCCAGGTCACCACATCCCGGTGGGAGCAATCCATTTCCTCGGGCTTCTAACCATGCATAAGCCCCACACAATCCAACTAAGAGTGTCCCGCTTGTGATGGGATGTTATCCATGTGTAAGACCCAACATGTCTTTGGGTTGTTGTCCATCGTGTACACCCTAATCCCATGATTCACCCTCTCAAAATACGTGGTTTTTTATCCTTGTATTCTATACAGGGTACGTAGGAGGACTCTATAAGGTTTAATCTCAGCCAATGGTAAACCATGGTGTCCCCTTTGTCGGGGCCCAATAATCCTCAGATTCATCCTCATTGGGCGTCTTGATCCTCCCATCTAGTAAACCATTCAAGTGATCTCTCCTAGGGATGTACTCATCTAATCCACTCCCATCAGTGTTCCAATCAGTCTAATATATCCCTATTAGAAGTTAAACTCACATAAATACCCCATGTTAAACATGGGAAGCTGAGGAAAACCTTAGAGACATGCATATGGTATACAATTCCCAACACTTTATGTGGGATGTCTCAGGCTTCTACGCCCTCGATAAGCCCTATAATAAGGGGAATAAATCTGGGTGTACCATTGTTTTAGTGTCCAGACACGCCAGTGATGTCCAACATGACTACTCCCCTAACTGAAGGTTACTGCCCTAACTTGACCCCTTGGAATGTCCTGACAGAAGCAGTGTAATTAATGGGAATCCACAATGATATGGCACCAGGAATAAGATTCACGAACAACATCTTAAATCAATGAGGGAGACCGAGACTAGGCAACAAATTCTGAGGAGGAATCCATGGAAGGAGAGAGTGACATCCCATCATCCTGTTTAGATCGAGGATCAAGCGTCCCCAAGTAAGTGATGGATATCACCCTCCTTTTGAAAGCGGGAATGTGGGGCAACAATCAGCGCGTCTTAGCACGACAATGTGCGCCTTGGAGAAAGCATCGGAAACAAACATGAAAAAGATATTCTCGTGGTTCTAACATATTTCATTATTAATATTATTTGAAAAAAAAAATTGGTCATGACATTCATGACTTCTAAAATATGTGAATGATCCATCGAATCCAACATTTGTTGAGTTGGTATTGGCCCCAATAAGGTCTTATGTTGCCCCTGGAACCAACATTTTGTATGTGGAAAGCAAGGCTACTGGAAGAGGAATTGCACCCAGACAAAGAAGTGATAGGAAGCTTCAGGTGCATTTGTTATCAAGTGTAATCTTTCCATATCTACAAGTTTAGTATTAGATACTTCATGTGGTGCTCACATTTGTATCCAAATATAGGAACCAAGTAAATTTTAGAAAGTTGTTAGAGGCGAGGTGGATATATGGGTGGCTAATGGGGTGAGGTTGGCTACTCTAACCATTGGAGACTACCAACTCACATTGCCAAAGTGGATTGTTTTGGTTTAAAAGAACTGCTATTATGTTCCAAGTGTTACTAAGAACATCATATATGTTTCTTATTTATAAATAGGGGAATTATTTTCAACTTTAGAAATAATAGTTTCTAATTTTATAAAGATAGCATATGTTATGGTATTGAATGGTTGAATAATGATCATTATGTATTAAATTATGAAAACTAAATATTGGCAATTGATAATGAATCAAATTCATGTAAATCATTTCAAACACAGTCATGGAATCACCATTTTGTCATGTAAACGAGAAGTGTTTGATGAAGCTCTATCAATATGGTTACTTAAACTCTTCTGATCTTAAACCACTTGAAAGATATCATGTTTGTTTACAAGGAAATATGACCAAACCACTATTTGGTGGTTAAGGTGAAAGGACCATAGAACTTGTAGAATTAGTACACATTGATGTGTGCATACCATTTCAAGTATAATTTAGAGGTGGATTCTCATATTTTATGACTTTTTCTAGAAACTTGAGTAGGTATGGTTACATCTACTTGATGAGGTATAATTCTGAATCCTTTGAGAAGTTCAAAGAGTTTAAGAATGAATGTGGGTATCGGTTTGGTAAGAATATTAAGAAACATTGACTGGACCAAGGTGGTGAATATCTTAACCAAGAGATTATCGACTTTATATAGGATTATGGGATTTTATCTCAACTCATTCCTCCTTATATCCCACATTGAAATGGTGTTAGTGAAAGGAGGAATAGAACCTTGCTAGACATGGTAAGGTTGATGATGAGTCGCACAAGCCTTCCATTATCCTTTAGGGGATATGAATTACACATGAAATAATTCATACTAAATAGAGTATCAAATAAAGTAGAGAATAGTATTCCCTTTGAGTTATGGAGTGGAAAGAAACTCATTTTGTCACATGTTCATGCATGGGTGTGCGAGGTGTTTGTTAAGGCTAGATCAAGAAAAAAACTAACACCTTAGTGCATGAATTTTATATTTAGAGGTTACCCCAAGGAAAAAAGGGGATACTACATATATGATCCCTCATATAAAAATATTATAGTTGGTAGGCAAGTTTCATTTCTTGAGAGGGAACACATCCTCAAGAAGGATAGTGGGAGAAATATCGACTTCTAGGAATTTGATTCTCAAGAAACATAAGATTTGGTATGGGAAAAGACTCCATAAGTCATTATAAAAATATAGTTCATAAGACACAAGTACTTCTTAGGAGCATGAGAGAGGTTAGAGAACCACAAAGATATGGTTTTCTATTCACAGAAGATGGTGACTCATCATTGGTTGACAATAATGACACGTTATCCTAAAAGGAGGTAGTAGTGAGATCAGAAGTTTCAAAATTGAAAGAAGCTATGAATTCTGAGATAGAATCCATATACCAAAACCATGTGTGGGTTATAGGTCAATTTTTCGGTAGATGTAAATCTTGTTGGGTGAAAATGGGTATTCAAGAGAAATCTAGACATGGAAGTTCATGTTAGTACTTATAAATCATAGCTAGTGGATAAAGGGTTTAGATAACGTTGGGGAATAGACTATGAAGAAACCTTTTCTCCGGTTTCTATACTTAAATCCATCAGAATTATGCTTGTCATAGCAGATTTTCATTACTATGAGATTTGATAGATGGATGTCAAAATTATTTTACTTGATGGGAACCTTTAGAAAGATGTGTATATGACACAACCAGAAGGCTTTGTGGCACCAGGTGATGCTAAAAAAGATATGAAAGTTACAAAGATCAATTTATAGATCAAAATAATCATCCAAGTCATAGAACATTCATTTCAACGAATCTATGAAAGAATTTGGTTCCATTAAGAACAAATGTGATTCGTGTGTTTATAATTATTTTAGTGGGATTACAATCATTTTCATAGTAGTATATGTTGATGAAATATTACTAAGCTATCCTTACAAGAGGTTAAGGCATGGTTGAGAAAGTGATTCTCCATGAAAGACTCGGGTGAAGTGACCTACATTCTATGGATCAAGATCATGTGTGATAGATCAAAGAGGATGCTTTGACTAAGTCAAAGTGTATACATTGGCCAAATATTGAAGAGATTTAGTATGGAAAAATCCAAGAGGGGATTGGTTCCAGTGTCACATGGTATACATCTTTTCAAGAAGATGTGACTTCAGACACAATAGTATTGAGAGGGAATGGATAAGATCTCATACACTTCTATGATAGGATCTATCATGTATGTTATGTTATGTACGAAGCTTGATGTTTCCTATGCTTTGAACATGGTAGGAAAATATCAAGTCAATATAGGTAAACAATATTGAATTGTTGTTAAGTTAATCCTTAAGAATATGAGGTTGACTAAGGATATTTTTTAATGCCCCAACCCCAGTTACCCAAATTCGGTGAATTAATTACATAACATTGGAATGATCATAATAAAATCATATCCAGAAAGACCAATCAGTTTAGTATTATTGAAAACATGATTCATACATAAGTTCAACTTTACAACTTGAAAAAGAAATACAACACTAATTTATTCCATTAGAAACATCCAAGCCTCCTAGATTATGCCTGCAAGTTACTCATAACTTACTTCTTCATATCTTGGGGAAATGAAACATAATAAAGGGGTGAGCTCAAACACTCATTAAGGGTAAGCAATACAGTGGAAGATAACATAAATATTATGCATGGTGAATAATTGAAAACACATGCCTTTAAAAATAATAAACATGAACACTTTTATGGTAGGAATATGAGCTGAGTAAATAATGCCATAATAAAACATAGTCATGGGTATTCTACTAGTATAATAACCAGATGAACCATCAATATTATTTTCATAATGAGGGAATGTATAATTCTGGACATTCTGAAAAATCTTGTCAAGGCCTTGGCCAAGATGTCTAAAAATGATTAAGGCATCGGCCAAAACCATATATCAATTTGGGAAAGGCCTTAGCCAATTCCACGTCTAATTGTCTCATGAGACCTAACGATGCACCGAGGAGCTATAGCGGGCTCCACTCATCACATACTAAGTCCAATACATTCCTCATATGAAAAGTTTGAAACATAACATAAACATTCCTATTGAAACTAGCATATGAAATGTCAATAATTTAACCATAAACCTTGAATGGTATAAAAATAACACATCCACAGTCAAACATATCACAAAACCTTCAATAAAATATGTTAGATTTGTATCATAATGAATCGACTTCAAACAAGTATAAAATCCATCAAAAGATGTTGACATAGATGGAATCAAAACTATTTGATAGAAATATCTCTTTCTTTTTTAAATCAATTAAAGTCACATAATTATAAAAGAAAACATTTATTTTGAAAATATTCTTATAAGCTTGTAAGGGAAGTTTCGATGATGTTATAATGGCAGAGAATAACCATACCCACTGTATAAGTTAAAAAAAGGCATTCTTACCTTAATTTTGTCGAAAAGGTCGTAAAGTACCTTGTTTGGAAAATGATGGAAAGATTTCTTTCAAAACATATAAGGTCAAATAAGGGTATAAATGAATTTAACCCATAGTATAGTAAACAGTAAAAATGTTTTGAAATATATTTTTAAGAAAACACGGATGTGGATGATAAAGAGGTCCCAGTAGATACTTACGTAAAAACAACCTCGGATAATAAAGAGATTGTAGAATTAACTCTTATCTTGTACTTTTCCTTGGTTGAGGGTAGGTTAACCTCCTATATAAAGGTGAAATCATTGTTATTAAATTATAAAATAACTATATACATTAATATGATATCATATATGATCTTCTAATATAGCTTTGTTAATAATATTTTAGCATTATCGTTGTTTCGGGTGTTAACTAATTCGTTTTCCTTTATATGCTTGGTTACATAAGCCATGTTTATTATGAATAGGATGTATTTGATTTATATAAAGAGTTATATTATATCTTTAAACATTATTTTTAACCATCAAATGAAAGTTAGTCTTGAATAGTTGTGATGGGGAAATGAATCTCATCACCTTCGTGGAGACGGTAATCCGTACGTACGCACGAGCGACAATATCATTATTTTGATTTAAAAACGTATGTAAATAGATGGTATATCATATATACATAATTATTATCATGTTATATTTATTATTTAAATCAATTATACATCATTATTATACCCATCCAAATAATAATGTATTTGAATAACAACTACACCACGACGTGGAGACGGTATGTCATACGTACGAACGTATGGTGACATGTCATTCATAGGATGGATAGAATAATGAATATGGTTGTACCATATTTATAATAACATCATATTATATAGAAGATATTGGATTTATAATTTTAGAATGGAAACAATAAATAAAGAGGAAGTGGAAGAAGAAAACAACTTGAAAGAGGGTGGTGAAATTATTACCTCTTCTTCGGGTTCTTCCTTTTGATTTGATCAAAAGGGTTCCTTAGGTTGTCTTTCTAACCAAAGGCCTCTAGGATGAAGTGAGGGGTGTTGGGAGGATATTTGGGCAAGTTTTGGCCAAAACAAAATGCTTTGGAGGTGTTAAATTAAGAGAAGGGGAAGTTCCCTTTTATAAGAGAGGTGAAGGTCACTTTAGGAAAAGCTTGAAATATTATTTTATAATAAAATAAATTTCGATTTCTAATGGATCCAAAATGATTTATTTCGAGGATAGGGTGGGTATGGATCGAAATACTCTCAACCAAAAGTTTTTAGACAGGTTTCGGTCACCATATTAACTTTATCATTTAGATTTAACTCTTAGTTAAATAGTTTGACTTTTAGCATGTCCCTTTGTATTTTTATATTATATGGTTAATAAACTTACTATGAACTTCCAAGCGAACCCCAATATGTTCATTAATGAAAAATATAATATTATTTAGGCCCTTTGGCCGAACATTAGACTTTTAGGAATATTATATCAACCAATAATATAGTATTTGTTTTAAAAACTCAATTATGTCAATTTTGACATTATTTAATAATTTATTTTTGTTAAAGTCATGACAGCATTATTAATTCGAAAAAAAAATCATTGAATCAACCTTAACATTTCATATTAACCTATAAAATTTGTTGATGGAATCAAAATGTTAAAATTATATTTATTTTAATATTTATAATATCATTTATTTGATTCTTTCATTAATAAGGAAAATACTGCATCATTATTGTGTCATATATAAATATATTTATTTTATGTCTAAAAATTATAAATAAAATATCATGATGTAAGAAATATTTTTATCTTTATAATGACTATTTATAGTCTAATATATCAATTATATATCCTCATATAAAAATTGTTTTACTAAAAGATATTTTCTTTAGTTATTTTTGTCTTTACTTTAGATTATTTAATATAAAATGTCATTATCACACCCATGTGGCTCCATGGGGTCCCAAAGTCAACCCAAGGATGCCCATGATCGGACATTAATAAACCAATAGAAATAGGACACATGTTAGGGTAATTTTTTATTATTATAATATTATTATTTTTACCCTTATTTACCTGATTTACCCTTTAACCATGGTAAATAAAATATTTACCGAATTATTTATAATGTCTAAAAATAAAAGTTACATATTTACAAAATTTGGACCTCCTGATTCCAAATATGAAATCCATTATTCCAAATTCAAAATACAAAAGTGGCAGAAATTAATTTAAAATTAATTCTCACTGTCAAAACAAAAAGCATGTTTTTAAGAAATAATAACTATCAAAAGATTGACACTTGTTTATGTCTAATTTAAATGTGAAATTAAATCCAATGACCAACATTGGATTAAATGGTAAAAATATAATATAATTATACTTTAAAACTACTAAATAGTATTATTTAGCACTATAAATAATTTTGATTAAAAAAGTTGTTTTTAATTAAAATTTAGTATTTTTCACAACTCATCAAAAACTGAAAGTTTTCAGAAAAATACCAAAAATTAACCCTAAGATAATTTTGATATTCCAAATTCAAAAAGGAAGTATATTTTACCAAATTCAAAACATATAAGTTTAATTTATTAATTTAAAATTAATTCCTGTTGTCAAAACCAAAAAGAGGGTTTTTTTAAAAAAAGTAAAAACTATCAAAAGATTGACATATGTTTATGTCAAATTTAAATTTGAAATTACTTATAATGACCAATATTGTATTAAATGATAAAAATATAATCTAAGTATACTTTTAAACCATTAAAATATATAATTGAACACTATAAATTATTTTGATTAAAATTGTTGGTTTCAGTTAAAATTTAGTATTTTTCACTATTCATCCAAATATGAAAGTTATCAGAAAAAACATAAAACATTTATGAGAACTAAATTTTTATGTCCCAATTCTAAAGAAGAAGTTTATTTTTTCAAATTGAATATATAAAAGTGTCAAATATTGGATTTAAAAAGGGTTCGCCATTAAAAGGAGATAAAATTGCATTTTTTTGAAAAATATTTCTTTTATCTTTTTAATGAATTTGTTCTTATATTATGTCTAAGAAACACATGATATGGATTCTAAAATTATATGGAGTATATAAAATTCAAAATTCAGTTAATACTATTCATAACCGCTTTTTGAATGGCTAGTTTGGTAAGTTGTGGGACACTCAAACTCGGTGTTGTGTGTTGCGCAAGTTATTGATTACTTTGAAGAGATAATGTACTATGAAATCTTGGGGTGTTACATTCTCTCCACCTTCAATAAATTTCATCCTCACAATTTGAAATTGTTCTTTGAAAATAAATGGTTGTAAATAGAAAATACCTTTGTGGAAAACCCACATCGGAAATTGGGTTAATAAAATTTAGTCTTAATAAGAGGGAAAGGGAAATGAAAAATCACCACCAAATTATAATCTCTATTAGAAGAAAATTGGTGGAAATTAGATACACACAATTAGAGGAAAAATGTAAATATTTATAGGGAGTGATTGAGGTCATCAATCCCAAACAAGTGTATAATTGAGGGCCTCAAAGCCATCAATCTATGATGATTTAAAATATCATCAGTTCAACAAAACATAAGGTATCAGGATAATAAATTTTTGGTTTTAAGATCCCTTAACTAAATTTTAAGAATTAATTTCTTCATATAATAAGATAAAAAATATATACTTGATAAGTAAAGTTCTATCCTTTAACTAATTTCTACCACAAACTCATCTTTCACTCTAAAAGATAATAGAACATAAAAATACTCTATTTATCCTAATCGTATAGGGTTCCAAAAAAATGAATTTATAATTCATTTGTGATATTATTTAAAAGAATGACATTATATAAACCATGACATCACATAGGCCAGTGGTAGGTGATGCACCCTTGTTGCCCTCCGGTTGCGGGTTCAAGTCTCGCGGCCTTACCCGACGTGACGGGTTGTCGCCCAAGTGTCCTTTTTATAACAATCCAAAAATAATCTTTAAAAAATTATTTATCCTTTTGAATAGTATCCAATTTCAAACTTAATCCATTCCAACATGTATACTTATCCAAAATACTTCTGTCCAGACTCTCTCTAAAAGGTCTCTAAATTCCAAAATCAATGGTAAAATCGGATTCCCCAAACAAAGTAAATTTTCTCTTATTGTCACATACTGAAAATATGATTACCTTCCTCATATTAAAACTATAATGAAAAAAAAGTATTATAGTACAATCCTTATATATATCACATTATTCTTATAACTAGAATATAATTCTTGAGTCCAAAAACACAAATACATTAATTATTCCACTTCAACTGTAGTAACAACATAAGCTTGGCCATGCTCCCTCAACCTTTTCTGAGGTAATTTTCCTTGGATCTTAGGAAATTCACTTGCATAATGACCCATTTCTCTATAATTGTAGAATTCAACATTGAAAACAACTTTCTTTCCCTTGAAATCACGAGCTTGGTGGCCTTTTTCACCACACTTGTAACAGACTCACATTCCTTTTAGGCAAGTACCAGAGTGTTTCTTCCCACAATTATCACATAATGTAAAATCCTTCTTTCCCTTTTCCCTTTATCTATCTCTTGCTCCACCATTATCTTCTTCTCTTGATTTACTTTATTGTCATAAGATTTAGAGAATTCCTTTTCTATCTTTATAGCACATGAGACAATATCTCCATATGACGAGAAGGATTGTTAGACTAATGCTCGATGGAGAAATGGTTTTAACCCTTCAAAGAATCTATCAATCTTACTCCTTGGGTTACGTATATAATCTATTGCATGCCTTGATAACCTTGTAAAGTTAGCTTCATATTTCACGACATTCTCATCCTCCTTTTGTCTCTGGCTCAGAAATTGCCTTTCCATATCCGCTTGATGGTCACGAGGAAAGTGTTTTTCTAAGAAAATCTCTTTAAAATCACTCCATTCCTTACTTGATACTTCTTCATCATCATTTGTGTTTTGAATCAATGACCACCATTGATCTATATCTCTTGTGAGGTGATAAACTACCATGACAACTTTTTCCCTTTCGCTACTCCCCAAAACATGAAATATTTTATCTAATGAATTTATCCATTTCTCAGCTACTAATGGATTTGTAATCCCATTGAATGTTGGTGGTTGTTGACTCATTAACCAGTCTAACATTGATCCTCCGCATTGTGGATCAGGATGCTCTATACAGGTAAGGTTATTATTTATAACTTGAGTGAGTTGTCCCAGTATGGTGATAAGTTGATCAGCACTAGTTGTATCACCAGCTCCGCTACAATTTTCTTGAGTAGAAGGGCAATGTAATGTCTCGTATTTTCCATGTATTATTTTTTTTAAATATTATATGGGATTATTTTGAGACTGGGTGCGAAGACGACACATCATTCTGAGGCCTAGTGAGCCCGGAATGGTGGTTTGAACTTTTTAAAGTTAAGTGAGTCGGCACTTGTGCGCGGATGTGGCAGTTTCCAAACATATGCCTGGATTAAAAATCTGACGGCACTGTTGCATCTGGGATGATGACTTTACCTAAGAACGAGCCTAACCTCGACCATCACGGGTCTAGGGGAAAAGTTAATTTTTGGACGTTTTAAGTAAAATAAAATAAAATAAATTCACAAAGTTTATTTTATTTCCTTTTTGGAAATATCTGCTGCAACGCAGTGACGGGGTAGTTGTTTCAGTAATTAATGTCATGTCATAATGACTCAAAAATAGAAACATTGACTCATTAATGCCGCAGCATAATGAGGTGTCAAATATGTTTCCCTTTTTATTAGGATAATGTAATTTTTCTCGTTGGTGATGATTGAGAGAAATCTCTGGAGAATCCGTGGAGCATTGGAGAAAACCCTCAGTGACGAATGATGATGGATCGAAGTTGAGGATCGTTGTGCCAACGAAGTTGGAGGATCTCGAAGACGATAGTAGCACGGACCCTTTGTCAGCGATCGATCCCAGTCGAGGTATGGGTTTTTATTTCATCTCTCTTTCCCCGTTTTGAATTTAAAATGATGAACACAGATCAACCACGAACAAGTTGAGCTGTGGATTCGTACGTTCTTGTGGGAGGGATTTATTTGGGATGATTATGGGGAATTAATCCACATTGATTATTTTTGTTTATTTCTGCTCTTTTTAATCCTATTAACGGGATCGGATCAACACCATGACGAATGACGGTGGAGGTTCGTTCCTCAAATTTGTTCGATTGGTTTTCCTTCCCCCTTTCCTTCTCACGCGTTCTTCGCATTCTTCGCGTTCTTCATGGGGCAAAAGAACAACGGATTTTTGTGCACCCGTCTTGAAACGCAACGATCCCAAACTGGAGATCCGACATCGCAACGACCCTGCGGAGGTGCGACGACCATGACGGACGACAAATTGACTCGAATCGGAAGAGGTCGTTCTTCAAGAATTCTTCACGTGGGAAGATCAAAACATGTTTTTGGAGCCAATAAGAGGTCTAAAAACATTGGAAGTAGCCTCGAGGTGTCGGGTCCACCAAAACCCAGGAGTCCCATGGCGATCGGATGACCGGATCGATGAACAGGGCATCACCGAAGGCACATTGGTGGAGGTCCGTGTTTCTAGAAATTTCCAGAATACACGGCGTGTACTTCCGAAGAACACGCCATGTAGTACTGGTGGCGGCTAGGGTTTTGGGGGTTAGAGAGGAATCACACGGCATGTGACCCTAGTCACACGGCGTGTTGGACTTTCCCCGAATCTCAGCGTGTATTTTGGGAAGTACACGGACACGGGATGATCTACACGACTTCAGAACACGGTGTGTACAGCATGGTAGAGGTGGCTATGCGGGACTCGGCGTGTATCCAGGGGATACACGGACACGGGGTGGAGTACACTACCGTGTACTCCATCACACGGCCAGGCGATGCCAGTAACGTGGGTCACCCCGTATACCAATTACACAGGGTAGAGTACATGGGTTAAAGACCATGTACGAGCACATGGCTAGCGTACACGGAGCCGACCCCAGGCACTCGGACACGGTGTGTACACAGTACTACATGCCATGTACCAAATTTTCTACAGAACAAGCCTTACGATATAGGTCGTTGTACACGGGCAGTACCCGGGGTCAGACAACACAATGTGTAACTTTTCTACACATCGTGTACTTTTTGGAAAATGGAATGGTCCTCTTGTCCACCACATCTTGGACATGTTTCGTTTGGGTTAGTGCACTTCTTCTCGTTCCCCTTAAGGTCAAGCATCATTTCCTCACACAGGAGTATGATCCCTTCAGTAGGACTTTCTGTGATAGAGTCAGGCATCCATCCGAGAGGCCCGGATCGAGATCCTCTATCCATTCTTGACCCTAGGTAGAGTCAGGCATCGACATGACGAAATCCACCGGGCGTCGATCCTCTACCTAGCAGGTGAATTCCGGATGAGTCGTGGTATCCTCCATGACCCTGGTAGTGATCCTCATCTGTGTATCATGATCTTTCCTACTCAGGAGTGTGTCTCCCGTAATGAGTGCATCTATCTATCATAATCTTCCCACTCTGGAGTGTGTCTCCCATAATGAGTGTAACTACCTCTAGTGATAGTTCCCGATGAACAGTAATTCTCAGACGGACATCATCAGATCTATAAGACTCATGGAGTGTGTTCTTCATGAATGAGTGCATTGTGGAATCTTCAAATTGAATCCCTAACAGGGGCATGCGGTTGTGCGATTTGTCTCTAGACCGTGGGTCTGGGTTTTGAGTATATTTGGTTTGTGTTTCTCTTGCTATATGTTCTGTAGACATATACTATGCATAGCTGACTGTACCTTTACTTTGTGTACTGCTTTGTGGTTTTCGGGGTCCTCTACTGAGTATTGTTATACTCACCCCTGCACGGGCTTTGCCCACACATGTCATGTCTTGTGCAGACAGTCATCCTTTTGATAGAGTCCAGGGCGGACCAGGACAGGACCAAGATTTCTGAGTTCCCTACAGGCCGAGGCATTCCTACGGCTTGGAGTAGCAGTCCCAGTACCTTCTTGTGTTTACAGGTTGGACTTTGCAGTTTTCAAACTCTTATATTTGTGGGCTTGTATTCTGGCCCAGTTTACTTTCAGTACTTTACTTTCCATCGTACTCTGTGGTTGGGTTTAGTGTATGCATGCATTTTGTTCCTTAGTGATTTTTACATTTCATCATTTGTGGGCTTGGAGATGTGTGTCTGTGTGTATAGGTACTTAGGAAATGCCTCCCATGTTAGTAATATGCCTACTCGGTGCTAGTCACCAGCCCCTGGCCTATTGGAGGCGGGCTTGGGGAGTCACAACGTGGGCCCCACTGGGACGGGTCGTGACAGAGTGGTATCAGAGGTGGTCAGTTCTACCTTAGGACCAAGAGTCTGTGATATTGGTTTGGGGCAACATTGTTAAGTGTTTCGAGTTCAGATTTCAGGCCAGAGACTCCAGTGTTGGTGCGGCGGCCGATGTATCCATACACCAGGACTCTGATAACCTGCTTTTCGACTCGATGCATGAAAACACTGGTTTTGGGGAAATAAAAGAAAGGTACATGCATCATCTAGGAATGGGTTGTGTTTTCCATGTCCTTTGAGTCAGCTATCCAGATATAATCATGGTACATCTTGTTTCCTTACAGGATGCCTCTGCGATGCATACCTGCTAGGATTCAGCAGAACGATCATGAGGATGACCCCCTCGGTGACGAGGCTTCGATATAGGGATCAGTTCCCTAGGAGTTTCCACCAGGTGGTGCACCTGCTATGCCACCACTAGTGGAGCAGCCCGTGGTACCTGCAGTACTGACCCACGAGGGGCGCAGACTTAGTGCGCTCCATGAGTTCCAGAGATAGAGACCCCTCAGGTTCCGAGGCAAGCCCGACCCTCAGGCAGCTGAGCACTGACTTGAGGCAATGACCAGAGTTTCCTGTCTATTGAGGACACTAACAGACCAGATGGTGATCCTAGGAGTGAGTCTTCTACAGTGTTCGGTGGGACGATGGTGGAGTCTGACCACACAGACTCACGACGAGGAGACTCTTTCATGGATGGAGTTCGAGTAACTCTCCAGGGATGAGTTCTCTCTGGTTACACTGAGAGCAGTATGCATCCAGGAGCTTCTTCAGCTCTAGCAGGGCAGTATGACTGTAGCTGACTATTCATTGAGGTTCACCAACCTCGCCCAGTACTCGATGGATATGGTCAGGGATCAGTACTTCAGAGCTCGGACCTTTGAGTTAGGTCTACTATGAGACATTCGAGCTAGTTTCATGCCTCTATGCATTTAGAATTATGCTGGAGTGCTCGAGTGGGCCTTGGTGATCAAGAGATTCTTGGCAGAGCAGAGACAGCCAACGGTAATCAATAACAGGCAGACGGGTGCGGAGACCCCGGCAGTAGGGAACCGATGTCAGACACAGGGATCTGGATGTGGGAAATGTCATAGGAGGACCCATGACAGAGGATCGACAGTCCAGGGCTCTCAAGCTGGATCCAATCATCCTAGGGAGAAGTGATGCTACACATGCAATGGTAGGGGACATCTCACTAGAGATTGTCCAAACCGTCGAGCTGCTGATAGTAAAGCGATGGATGGACCACCGAGGTAAAGGCGGAGAGTGGAGCTGACAGACCCGCCAGGTGGCGGACGTGGTAGAGGAGCAGGGAGAGCTGTGGGTGGTGGTAGACGCTTCGACTTACTTCCACCACCACCCCCGGGAGGTCCACACCAGGCTCAAGGAGCTGGGGGGACAAGGACGGGGATAGCTGCATACAGTCGAGGCGTATGACCTAGGGGCTCCAAGGATGATTCAAGGTATGATCTGTGTCTTCTCTACCTTAACTGTCATACTTATAGACACAAGTGTTAGTCATTCCTTCATAGCCACATGTCTTGTACGAAACCTCGAGACTCCAGTAGAACTGTTGACTCGATCCTTACGCTTGGAGACACCTACGGAAGGAGACTCGATGATCACGCACCTTTGCAGACAGTGTGATCTTACCCTTGGAGGTGAGAGTTTTGGTTGGAAACTCTTGGTGGTAGCATCAAGGACTTACGATGTCATTCTCGGTATGGATTGGTTATCTTAGTTCCATGCCCAGATTGACTGTTTTAGGTGAAGAGTACAGTGTGTCCGCCATGATGGAATGAGGTTTTCTTTGTCAGAGAAAGGGAAACCCAGGTAGCGCAGAATGGGTTTATTCATAAGAGGGTGCAGCCAATTCCTCATGAGCTGGCTAGCCTTTCCCTCGAATCAATGGATGTTGTGAGCTCCCAGTTCCCAGCATTAGTGATGTAGTATGAGGACGTATTTCCCAAAGATGTTCCAAGGTTACCTCCCCACTGGGAAATTGACTTTTGCATCGACTTACACCTCGGGATGGAACTGATTTCCTCATCAGTATATCGGATGGCTCCCGCAGAGCTTCGCGAGCTGAGGGTGCAGTTGGAGGAATTAAAGAGAAAGGGTTTCGTAAGACCCAGTGTTTCACCCTAGGTGGCCCCAGTCTTGTTTTCCAAGAAGGCAGAGAGGAGTCTAAGGTTGTACGTGGATTATCGGCACCTGAACCAGGTGACAGTGAAGAATAAGTATCTGCTGTCGAGAATCGACGACCTCTTCGATCAGCTAAGAGGGGCACAGTGGTTCTCGAAGGTTGACCTTCGATCAGGCTATCTCCAGTTACGATTACGGGACGAGGATATACCGAAGACGGATTTCAGATGCCGTTATAGTCACTATGAGTACTTGGTGATTCCTTTCAGCGAGATGAACACCCTTGAAGTGTTCATGGGACTGATAAACCAGATCTTCTAGTCGTACTTGGACCGGTTCGTATTGGTCTTCATCGACGAAATCCTTGTGTAGTTGGCGTCAGAAGAGGAGCATGCGAAACACCTGTGGATGGTTCTAGACATACTTCAGGAACACCGGCTTTATGGGAAACTCCCAAAGTGCCAGTTCTGGATTCAAGAGCTCCACTTTCTGGGACATGTCATCTCAGTAGATGGAGTATCTATAGACCTAGCCAAGGTGGAGTCTGTGTTAGTATGGGAGCCACCTCAGAGCGTGACGGAGATGCGGAGCTTCCTTGGGTTGGCAGGATATTACAAGAGATTCATTCCTGATTTCTCCCAGATATTAGCACCGATGACAGCCTTGACCAGGAAGGGGAAACCCTTTGTGTGGAAGGAGAGGTGACAGCAGGCTTTTGAGTAGTTGAGACAGAGTTTGACGAATTGCCCAGTCTTGAGATTGCTGGAGGAGGGTGTCGAGTACATAGTTTTCTACGACGCATCAGGGACAAGGCTTGGCTGTGTCCTGATGCAGAGGCAGGCAGTGATTGCTTATGGTTCACGCCAGCTTAGGCCACATGAGCAGAACTATGCGACCCATGATCTCGATTTGGATACGATAGTCTTCGCATTGAAGATGTGGCGACACTACCTTATGGGTGATCAGTTTATCATCTACTCTGACCACAAGAGCCTTAAGTACATCTTTTCGCAGAAAGATCTGAATCTGAGATAGAGGCATTGGCTAGAGTTCCTCCAGGACTATGATTTTGAGATCATCTATAATCCTGGGAAGGGGAACAAGGTGGCGGATACTCTGAGCATAAGGTCGAGCTCACAGCTGTTGAGTGAGGCGACAAAGTAGTTATCCATGTTACAGTTGTCCTTCGTGGATAGAGAAGATGCAGCCTACCTATAGTCGATGGTTGTCACCCCTCCACTCTTATAATGAGTTAGGGAAGCACAGCTTGGGGATGTCGATTGTGAGGCTTTACATGCTCAGTTATCCACAGGACATGATCCTGATGGATATTCACAGGGTGGGGAGCACGTACTTATTTTCAAAGAATGTAATGTTGTACTAGTGGCTTTGCGGGAAGAGGTACTGAGGGAGTTTCATACATCCCCTTTGGCGATACATCCTGGAGTGGAAAAGATGTACCAGGATCTCCGACGATAGTTCTGGTGGTCAGGCATAAAGAAGGCAGTGGCAGAGTTCGTTTCACGATGCCTCACATGCCAGTAGGTGAAGGCTGAGCACCAGGTTCTAGCGGAATTAGACCACCCCCTAGAAGTTACATAGTGGAAGTGGGATGGAATATCGATGGACTTCGTGACAAGCTTACCATAGACTTCCAAGGGGCATGATTCCATCTGGGTGATCGTTGACCGACTCACCAAGTCGGCCCACTTCCTAGCTATCAGGGAGTAGAGTTCCGTAGAGATCTTGGGACGCCTCTATGTGTAGGAGATAGTTCGGCTTCATGGCGTCCCCTTTACAATAGTCTCGAACCGAGATGCCTGTTTCATATCCTAGTTGTGAAAGGGATTGCATGAGGATTTTGGGACTCAGCTACGCTTGAGCACAGTGTTTCATCCCCAGACAGATGGTCAGACGGAGAGGACCATTTAGGTTCTGGAGGATATGTTGCGAACCTATGTCTTGGACCTTGGTTGTAGTTGGGAGGACCACCTACCACTGGTGGATTTTTCGTAAAACAATAGCTACCACTCCACCATTGGTATGGAACCATTCAAGGCCTTGTATAGGATACCCTTCCGGTCATCGCTTTGCTGGACCAACCCCGAAGAGTCAGCACTCATGGGTCCAGAGTTGGTGAAAGCTACCACCGAGAAGGTGCAGATCATTCGGGAGTAGATGAATACTGCACATAGCCAGCAGAAGTCTTATGCTGACAGACAACAGAGACCTCTGGAGCTCGAAGAGGGAGACCACGTCTTTCTTCGGGTCTCACCTCGATGAGGGTTATGGAGATTTGGTCGGGGCGGCAAGCTATCTTCGAGGTTCATCAGACCTTTCCAGATATTGTGCAGAGTTGGCGAGGTGGCGTACCACCTAGCACTACCGCCACAGTTGGATCGGGTACATGATGTCTTCCACGTGTCACAGATGAGGACATATGTGCATGACTCATCGCACGTCATCGACTGGGGCGAGCTGGACATCGAGGATGGAGTGACCTTTGCTGAGTACCCGGTGGAGATCGAGGATTGGCAAGAGAGGATCCTTCATGGGTGATCTATTCCCTTGGTGCGCATCTGGTGGCAGCATGGGAATCTTCAGGAGAGCAAGTGGGAGCGGGAGGCCCATATCCGTGCCCAGTACCTACATCTTTTGGAGTAGCCTTTGTTTTGGCTTTTCGGGGATGTAAATCCCTAAGGTGGGGAGAATGTAATGTCTCGGATTTTCCATATATTATTATTTTTAAATATTATATGGAATTATTTTGATATCGGGCACGAAGACGGCACATCATTCCGAGGCCCATTGAGCCCAGAATGGTGGTTTGAACTTTTTAAGGTTAAGTGAGTCGGCACTTGTGCGCGACTGTGGTAGTTTCCAAATAGATGCCTGAATTAAAAATCTGAGAGCACCGTTGCGTCCGGGATGATGAATTTACCTAAGAACAAGCATAACCTCGACTGGCGTGGGTCGAGGGGAAAAGTTAATTTTCGGACATTTTAAGTAAAATAAAATAAAATAAAATCACAAAGTTTATTTTATTTCCTTTTTGGAAATATCTGCTGCAGCACAACGATGGGGAATCTATTTCAGTAATTAATGTCATGTCATAATGACTCATAAATAGCAACGCTGGCTCATTAATATCGCAGTGTAATGAGGTGTCAAATATGTTTCCCTTTTTATTGGGATAATGGAATTTTGCTCATTGGTGACGATTGAGAGAAATCTCTGGAGAATCCGCAGAGTGTTTGAGCAAACCCTCAGTGACGAATGACGACAGATCGAAGTTGAGGATCATTGCACCAATGAAGTTGGAGGATCTCAACGATGACGGTAGCACGGACCCTTTGTCAGCGATCGATCCCAGTCGAGGTAGGGGTTGTTATTTAATCTCTATTTCCCCGTTTTGAATTTAAAATGATGAGCGTAGATCAACCACGGACAAGTTGATCTGTGGATTCGTACGTTCTTGTGGGAGGGATTTCTTTGGGATGATTATGGGGAATTAATCCACGTTGATTATTTTTGTTGATTTATGCTCTGTTTAAGCCTATTAACAGGAGCGGATCAACGTCGTGACGAATGATGGCAGAGGTTCGTTCCTCAAATTTGTTTGATTGGTTTTCCTTCCCCCTTTCCTTCTCGCGTGTTCTTCGCGTTCTTCGCGTTCTTCGCGGGGTGACGAACAATGGATCGTTGCGCACCCGTCTTGCAACGCAACGATCCCAAACCGGAGATCCGACATCACAACGACCCTGCAGAGGTGTGACGGCCATGACGGACGATGAATCGACTTGAATTGAAAGAGGTCGTTCTTCAAGCGTTCTTCACACGGGAAGATCAAAACATGTTTTTGGAGCTGATCGGAGGTCTGAAAACATCAAAAGCAGCCTCGAGGTGTCGGGGAGACCAAAACTCGGGTGTTCCAAGGTGATCAGATGACCGGATCAGAGAACGGGGCATCACCGGAGGCGCGATGGCAGAGGTCCGCATTTCTGGAAATTTCTAGAATACACAACGTGTACTTCTGAAGAACACGCCGTGTAGTACTGGTGGTGGCTAGGGTTTCAGGGGTCATAGAGGAATCACACGGCGTGTGACCCTGGTCACACGGCGTGTTGGACTTTCCCCGAAGCTCAGCGTGTATTTTGGGAAGTACACGGACACGGGATGATCTACACGGCTTCAGAACACGGCGTGTACAGCATGGCAAAGGCGGATACATGGGACTCGGCATGTATCCAGGGGATACATGGACACAGGGTGGATTACACGACTGTGTACTCCATCACATGGACAGTCGAGGCCAGTAATATGGGTCATCTCGTGTACCAATTACACGGGGTAGAGTACATGGGTTGAAGACCGTGTACGGGCACATGGTCAGCGTACACGGAGTCGACCCCAGGCACTCAGACACGGTGTGTACACAGTACTACACACCGTGTACTAACTTCTCTACATGTCCAGCCTTACGACACGGACCGTTGTACACAGGCAGTACCCGGGGTCAGACAACATGGCGTGTAACTTTTCTACACGCTGTGTACTTTTTGGAAAATGGAATGGTCCTCTTGTCCACCACATTTTGGACATGTTTCGTTTGGGTTAGTTCCCTTCTTCTTGTTCCCTTGAAGGTTAGGCATCGTTTCCTCACACAGAATTATAGTCCCTTCAGCAGGACTTTCTATGATAGAGTCAGGCATCCATCTGAGAGGCCCGGATCGAGATCCTCTATCCATTCTTGAACCTAGGTAGAGTCAGGCATCGACATGAACAACTCCACTGGGCATAGATCCTCTACCTAGTAGGTGAATTCCGGATGAGTCTCAGTATCCGCCATGGCCCTGGCAGTGATCCTCATCTGTGTATCGTGATCTTTCCCACTCAAAAGCGTGTCTCCCATAATGAGTGCATCTATCTGTCATAATCTTTCCACTCAGGAGCATGTCTCCCGTAATGAGTGTAACTACCTCTCGTGATGGTTCCCAACAAATAGTACTTCTCAAACGGACGTCATCAGAGCTATAAGACTCGTGGAGTGTGTTCTCCCGGAATGAGTGCATCACGGAATCTTCGAAATGAATCCCTAACGAGGGAATGTAGTTGTGCAGTTTGTCTCTAGACTGTGGGTCTGGGTTTTGAGTATATTTGGTTTGTGTTTCTCTTGCTATATGTTATGTAGAAATATAATGTGCATAGCTGACTGTGACTTTACTTTGTGTACTACTTTGTGGTTTTCGGGGTCCTCTACTGAGTATTGTTATACTCACCCCTGCACGGGCTTTGCCCACACGTGTTGTGTCTTGTATAGACGAGAAACCTTTTGATAGAGTCCAGGGTGGACTAGGACAGGACCGAGCTTTTTGAGTTCCCTACAGGCTGAGGCGTTCCTACGGCTATGAGCAGTAGTCCCAGTACCTTCTTGTGTTTACAGGTTGGACTTTGTAGTTTTCAGACTCTTGTTTTTGTGGGCTTGTATTCTGTCCCAGTTTACTTTCAGTACTTTACTTTCTGTCATACTCTATGGTTGGGTTTAGTGTATGCATGCATTTTGTTCCTTGGTGGTTTTTACATTTCAGTATTTTTGGGATTGGAGATGTGTGCGTGTGTACAGGTACTTAGGCAATGTCTCCCATGTTATTAATATTCCTACTCAGTGCTAGTCACCAACCCCTGGACTATTGTAGGCAGGCTTGGGGAGTCACGGCACGGGCCCCACTGGGACGGGTCATGATAGGCAATACCTACATGGATTATGTGCATTGATACAGTTTTCATTCCTTACACTAGGCATCATTTCTAAACAATGGCATAAACTAGATTAGTTTATGAATCAAAATACATAATTCCATACTTGTAAAACACTTAACATAAATTGAAAAGTTTATGGATATAATCCATAGTCATAAAAATGTTTTCTTTGAGGAATTATATACCCATAAATCCTTCATAATGGTTTGTGAATAAAATGAGAATTATCCTAAGCATATCCCCCGAGAGTGTCGTAATCAAGAGTGCAGCAGGGCCCATTGTCATGCATCAATTCCCATTTGAGTCTAGCTCAAAGAGGTGTTTTCAGGTTTTACCCCTAGGTACATCTGTGCCAGAGCCTCCTCTACCTGCTCATATCCAGACATGAATGTATTTCTTAGAAAACTCACAAAATCTCTACATTACCAAAACTCTAGTAAGTTATTCTATACTGATCCTCAAAATTTATCTTAGGGTAATGTGCTCTAATCAGAGTTTATCTAAATCTAGTTTCCAAGGTTTGTACTAAACTTCCTCTAATACCAAATATAATGCCCCAACCCCAGTTACCCAGAGTCGGTGCATTAATTACATAACATTGGCATGATCACAAGGAAATCATGTCCCGAAAGACCGATCAGTTTAGTACTATTAGAAGCAATATTCATACATAAGTTCAACTTTACAACTTAAAAATAAATACAACACTAATTTATTCCATTAGAAACATCCAAGCCTCCTAGAATATGCCTTAAATTCACTCATAACTAACTTCTTCATATCCTGAGAAAATGAAATATAAGAAAGGGGTGAGCTCAAATGCTCAGTAAGGGTAAGAAATACAGTGGAAGATAACATAAATATTAGGCATGGTGAATAATTGAAAACACATTCCTTTACAAATAATAAACATGAACACTTTTATGGCAGGAATATGAGCTAAGTAAATAATGTCATAATATAACATAGTCGTGGGTATTCTACTAGTCGAATAACCACATGAACCATTAATATTATTTTCATAATGAGGGAATTTAAAATGTTGGACATTCTGAAACATCTTGTCAAGGCCACGTCCAAGACGTCTAAAAATGATTAAGGCCTCGGCTAAAACCGTATATCAAATTAGGAAAGGCCTCATCCAATTCCACGTCTAATTGTCTCATGAGACCTACCGATGCACCGAGGAGCTATAGCGGGCTCCACCCGTCACATACTAAGTCCAATACATTCCTCATATGAAAAGTTTGAAACATAACATAAACATTCATATTGAAACCAGCATACGAAATGTCAATACTTTAACTATAAACCATGAATGGTATAAAAATAACACATCCATAGTCAAACATATTACAAAACCTTCAATAAAATATAATAGATTTGTATCATAATGAATCGACTTAAACAAGTATAAAATCCATCAAAAGATATTGACATAGATGAAATCAAAACTATTTGACAGAAATATATCTTTCTTTTTGAAATCATTTAAAGTCGCATAATTATAAAAGAAAACATTTATTTTGAAAATATTCTTATAAGCTTGTAAGGGAAGCTTCGATGATGTTATAATGGCGGACAATAACCATACCCTCCGTATAAGTTAAAAAAGGCATTCTTACCTTAATTTTGTCGAAAAGGTCGTAAAGTACCTTGTTTGGAAAACGATGGAGAAATTCCTTTCAAAACATATAAGGTCAAATAAGGGTATAAATGACTTTAACTCATAGTCTAGTAAATAGTAAAAAAAAATTGAAATACATTTTTAAGAAAACACTGATGTGGATGATAAAGAGGTCCCGATAGATACTTACGTAAAAACAACCTCAGATAATAAAGAGATTGTGGAATTAACTCTTACCTTGTACTTTTCCTTGGTCGAGGGTAGGTTAAAATCCTGTATAAAGGTGAAATAATTGTTATTAAATTATACAATAACCATATACATTAATATGATATCATATATGATCTTTTAATATTGCTTTGTTAATAATATTTTAGTATTATCGTCATTTCGGGTGTTAACTGATTCGTTTTCCTTCATATGCTTGGTTACGTAAGCCATGTATGTTATGAATAGGATGTATTTTATTTATATACGGAGTGATATTATGTCTTTAAACATTATTTTTAACCATCAAATGAAAATTATTCTTGAATGGTTACGATGGGGAAATGAATCTCATCGCCTTCGTGGAGACGGTAATCCGTACGTACACACGAGCGACAATATCATTATTTTTTATTTAAAAATGTATGTAAATAGATGATATATCATATATACAGAATCATTATCATATTATATTTATTATTTACATCAATTATATATCATTATTATACCCGTCCAAATAATAATGTATTTGAATAACAACTACACCACGACGTGGAGACGGTAAGTCGTACGTACGCACGTATGGTGACATGTCATTCATAGGATGGATGGAATAATGAATATGGTTGTACCATATTTATAATAACATCACAGTATATAGAAGATACTGGAGTTATAATTTTAGAATGGAAACAACAAAGAAAGAGGAAGTGGAAGAAGAAAAGAACTTGAAAGAGAGTGGTGAAATTATTAACTCTTCTTCAGGTTCTTCCTTTTGATTTGATCAAATGGGCTCCTTAGGTTGGATTTCTGACCAAAGTAAGGCCTCTAGGATGAAGTGAGGGATGTTGGGAGTATATTTGGGTAGGGTTTGGGCAAACCAAAAGGCTTTGGAGGTTTGAAATTAAGATAAGGGGAAATACCCTTTTATAAGAGAGGTGAAGGTCACTTTAGGAAAAGCTTGAAATATTATTTTATAATAAAATAAATTTCAGTTTCTAATGGCTCCAAAATGATTTATTTCGAGGATAGGGTGGGTATGGGTCGAAATCCTCTCAACCAATAGGTTTTAGATAGGTTTAGGTCACCATATTAACTTTATCATTTAGATTTAACTCTTAGTTAAATAGTTTGACTTTTACCATGTCCCTTTGTATTTTTATATTATATGGTTAACAAACTTACTATAAACTGCCAAGTAACCCCCAATAGGTTCATTAATGACACATATAATATTATTTAGGCCCTTTGTCCAAACCTTAGACTTTTAGGAATATTATAACAACCAATAATATAGTATTTGTTTTAAAAGCTCAATTATGTCAATTTTGACATTATTTAATAATTTATTTTTGTTAAAGTCATGACATCATTATTACTTCGAAAAAAAATCATTGAATCAAACTTAACATGTCATATTAACCTATAAAATTCGTTGATGGAATCAAAACGTTCAAATTATATTTATTTTAATATTTATAATATCATTTATTTGATTATTTCATTAATAAGGAAAATACTGCATCATTATTGTGTCACATATAAATATATTTATTTTATGTCTAAAAATTATAAATAAAATATCATGATGTAGGAAATCTTTTTAGATTTCTAATGACTATTTATAGTCGAATAGATCAATTATATTTCCTTATATAAAAATTGTTTTACTAAAAGATATTTTCTTTTGTTTTTTTTTTGTCTTTACTTTAGATTATTTAATATAAAATGTCATTATCACACCCATGTGGCTCCATGGGGTCCTAAAGTCAACCCAAGGATGCCCATGGTCGGACATTAATCAACCAATAGGAATAGGACACATGTTAGGGTAATTTAGTATTATTATAATATTATTATTTTTACCCTTATTTATCAGATTTACCCTTTAACCATGGTAAATAAAATATTTACCGAATTATTCATAATGTCTAAAAATAAAAGTTACCTATTTACACAATTTGGACCTCCTGATTCCAAATATGGAATCCATTATTCCAAATTCAAAACAAAGAAGTGGCAGAAATTAATTTAAAATTAATTCCCGCTGTCAAAACAAAAAACGTGTTTTTAAAAAATAATAACTATCAAAAGATTGACGCTTGTTTATGTCTAGTTTAAATGTGAAATTATATCCAATGACCAATATTATATTAAATGGTAAAAATATAATCTAATTATACTTTAAAACTACTAAATAGTATAATTTATCACTATAAATTATTTTGATTAAAAAAGTTGTTTTTATTTAAAATTTAGAATTTTTCACAACTCATCAAAAACTGAAAGTTTTTAGAAAAATACCAAAAATTCACCCTAAGCTAATTTTGATATTACGAATTCAAAAAGGAAGTATATTTTACCCAATTCAAAACATAGAAATTTCATTTATTAATTTAAAATTAATTCTCGTTGTCAAAACCAAAAAGCGGGTTTTTTAAAAAAGTAAAAACTATCAAAAGATTGACATGTGTTTATGTCAAATTTAAATGTGAAATTACTTATAATGACCAACATTGTATTAAATTATAAAAATATAATCTAATTATACTTCCAAACCATTAAAATATATAATTTAACACTATAAATTATTTTGATTAAAAATGTTGTTTTCAGTTAAAATTTAGTATTTTTCACTATTCACCCAAATATGAAAGTTATCAGAAAAACACCAAAAATTTATCAGAACTAAATTTTTATGGCCCGATTCTAAATAAAAAGTTTATTTTGTCAAATTGAATATATAAAAGTGTCAAATATTGTATTTAAAAAGGGTTCGCCATTAAAAGGTGGTAAAATTGCATTTTTTTGAAAAATACTTCTTTTATCTTTTTAATGAATTTGTTCTTATATTATGTCTAAGAAACACATAATATGGATTCTAAAATTATATAGAGTATATAAAATTAAAAATTCAGTTAATACTATTCATAACCGCTTTTTGAACGGCTGGTTTGGTAAGTTGTGGTGCGGCTCAAACTCGGTGTTGTGTGTTGCGCATGTTATTGAATTACTTTGAATATATAATTTACTATGAAATCTTGGGGTGTTACATATGTTCTCGATGTGTGGAGTAGATGAAGAGCTAGTCATCATGGGTTATATAGATGCTAGCTTTCAGACATATCAGAATGATATGAAGTCACAGTCATAATATATCTTCAATCTCAATGGAAGAGATGTGAGCTGGAAGAGTTCAAACCAGTCAGTTATTTTTGATTCTATAGTGGAGTCTAAGTATATTAAAACTTCTAATGTAGCTAAGGAATCATTTTGGATTCACAACTTTTTCCAATTGCTTAATGTGGTGCCCAACAGTTAAGACTCTATTACAATTTACTGTAATAACATTGTAGTAAGGCTCTATCTTAGCAAAGGCATGAGCATCATGTGAGAGATAGTGGATAAAAGGTTGTTCACAGTTGAAACTGGTGCAAGTGGGAGTCTGTTAGAGTTGGTACCCTAGGAGCAACTTATAAGTTCTTGATGATTACATGTATTCATTGTCTTGAATGTTAATGAAGTTCCTTATCATGTCATGATTATTCTTTTACATGACATAATATGTGATAATGTCCTAAGAATATTTATCACGCTAAAAGGTCATGGAAGTTCTCTGTTATGATGAGAACTTAAATGTTTCATGACAATATTCTTGAATATGCATGTTTTATAGCCAGATGATATCATTTGATAGGACACAAATGATACAGGTGGAGACTCAAAGGACTTTAAGACACCCTCTCATGGTGTGCATCCTTAGTAATTTCTAGAGCAGGAGATTATGAGAATGAGACCCGCTAGTAGGAAATCCAGATTTATATGTCATTAGATGCTCCTATCTGTGAATGTGTGTATTGATTCTTAGACTTTAAGATTATCATTAATGAATACAATAAGTCAAGTGTTTTGATGTATTGAAGAAAATTGTGATAACATATGCTTGTAGCAAAGTAGAATATGTTGAGTGCATCATGAGTGATATTTCATTAATAGATAATGTGAGAAATGATTTATTCCTTATGTCCCTTGATAAAAGTTGATATCTTAGGCCCTTTGATGGAAATGGAACTACCTGAATAAATCTATGGGCATGGTGTTCTGTAGGCAAGTTCATTTTTGGAAAGTAAAAAAATGAAATCAATCATATAGGTAGATGACACAGATATGAAACTTACTTGATTATAGATATCATGATAAATGAATTATATTACACAAAAAGCATTTGTTTGAGGTTTTATGTCGTTGTGACATTAACTTCGCTCTGGATGGGTGACTTGATGTGTTTCTAGTCACTAACCTTGAACTTTATGTGATTCTATCAAATGTCATTAAGAAATAGGGCTAAAGGGTAACATACTAAGTGTATCCAAAATATCAGTTAAATTCTATGATGAATTTAACATGTAAGAATAAATATTATTCCTATTTTGTGGTTTAATGTTTATTCGGTTTTGATTGATTGCCAAGAATTAATCATAAGGTATTCAAAGTAATAAGTGAGTTAAATAATAATAATAATATTTATTTGGTAAATGTCGAGGAGGATAAGTGGACTGGGTTTAATGGTCTAATTGAAAATGATATAAACTATATTTATTTATTAGGTAATGCACATTTCAAGTGAATAATAATTATATTATTATTAAGATATGGAGTCCAACTAAGAATTAAGGAATTGGTAAGGGAGTTTATATACAAATAAGAAACCATAAACTTTCCTTAATATATATCTAGTTATATCTCTTTCCTAAGTGAGATTCATTGTGCACAACGTATAGAGATAAGCTCTCTCAAAACCTAGAGAAAGTTCTAGAGATCTAGAGTGTTCTCTCTCCTCCTCTTTCAAGCCATAGAGAGAACACTAATAATTCTTCATCCTTGAAGATAATTCGGCTGTTATAAACCACAAATGATGCAAGTGATCAGGATCAACTGTATCAGTACTCAGTGATTCTATGACGATGTTCAAAGATTGTGGTGCATGTGTGGATCGCTGCTATAGGGATTCTACACTTTGATCTTGAAATGCAACGTCGGTACAAAGAGATCGAGTCATCTGAATCATCAACAAAGAAAGAATTACAAGTTCAAGTAATTCTAGATCTGCTTATAAATTAATTATAATCAAATGTGATGATCCTTCTCTTATGGTTCTAAGATTCATGTTAATTAATCCTTGAATTAATTATGTTGGCCATGATGTTTTCATTGTTTACATCTCAGATTATTCAACGATTATGAAAAAAAAAAGATGAGTTGGTCATGTCGAACAAGTACTTCTGCTGCTCCTGGAACCTAAAATGCACATATTGTCTGATTGATTATGCTTACATATTCATTTTATATTTTCTGGCAAGATAAAAATGACATTATTTATGTATTTTTTTATAATATTAGTTGACATGTGTGATTTTTTTCATTTTATTTAAAGGTAAATTTTTTCCTATTTATTATTTGATTATTTTCAAATTCACAATTAATTTGTAGCAACCAATTTTGAACTCATGTTTTCTTTTGTCTAGATGTTTTATATTTTGGTTAAGTATGGCTTATGGGAAATTCATGCCATATTTTTTATAACTTTTCAATATGTACTTCAAATAAATTAAAAAAACTGAATCATCCCCTCCACACCACCCCACTCCTCACATGATTTATATTAACTCTTGGTGTTGGTCTCTAGCCTGAGAGATCAAGAAGTATACTTGAGATTATATAGCAATCTGATTGAGATCAAGAAGTATACTTAAGTCAAGACACGTACATTAGTAAAATTATTCAAAAGAATAATATGGATGATTATCAAAGTGGATTCATATCAATGTTACATTAAACAATTCTTCCAAAAGCATGGTACCCCATGTCTGAACAAAAAATGTAAAACATTAACAAAGTTATATATATATAGGATCCGGACGCAATGGAAGCATGGCGGTTGGGAGGACCAAACTTTTATTTTTCCATAATCGATGACCAATTCGGGATCAATACGATGATGAATGCCAGTATCCCTGGATTAGAATCAAAGAATTAGACAAATAGAAGAATAGCACCGGATCTGAGAAAGAGGATCTTGCACATCATGTTTATAATTAATTTATTAATTTCTGAAGAAATTAAATAACTGAGTCTTTGGTACTTTCTTCATTGATGATCGTTGATCGTCCGGAATGACCCTTCTAGATTGTATTCATTGCGCTCACGAGGATCCAACGTAGAATCCCTCTCGTGGTGATCCACACGTGCTCCAAAGATCTCCGAACAATGCTACTCGTTCTTTGGGTGCTAGCGCGGCGAAGTAGATGTCTTGTGTCGATCGTTCTTGATCGTTCGTTCTTCACTCTTGAAGAACTTCTCTCATTCTTTAGAGGGAGTGATGATAAGATTTGAGAGAGAGAAATGTTTGGGTCAACAATTCTCACACCACTGGCAATTTGGTTCATCAAGTGTAATGGCACAATAGACGTACCTATCTATTTAACGACATGGGATTTCGGTTACAATATTTAATTGCATCATAGTAATTAAATACATTCATAACCATAGAGAAAACTCATGCTACATAATAAAAATAACAACACCATTATTCGTGGTGCGCCAAATTGCGCAAAATGGAATCATAAATGAAATCTTGTGCCACATAATGATAATAGCGTTATTATTATTTTTTCTTGTGCCTACTACTAAAATAATTATTTACCATCTTGCAAATAATTATTTTACTACCGGACCGGCCTTGGTCCACTCAAACTCCACTTCCATTTATTGAACACCCAAATAAATAAATAATTTATTCTCTTAAATAAATATTTTATTTAAAAACTAGTAAATAAATATTTATTAAATGTTCAATAAAATAAATATATTTTATTTAATTTATGTGATCATTTTAACATGAATAAAATTATTCCACGTTTTTTAGAATAATATTTATTACATTAATTAAATTCAAATAGAATTTAATCTAGACCATAAGAAACACATAGTGTGTGACCCTCTGGGATTCTTTCTCGTTGGCATTAGGTGGGTCTGCCTAAAGTCCAAGAGTACTGTGTAACAACGGGTCAAGAAACCCAAGATAAAAAACTTAAAGTCGCAAAGATGAGATCCACATACAAATGCTCACTTTTTAATATAATATTTTTATCTCAATATCTCATCAAGGAGGTTTCATAATAGTGTCACCAACATGTTTGCCTGATACGTCTTTCTTTGAATACCTGAAATAAACTCGTCAATACATCATGGCCATGGAATTTAGGTTGACAGTTCTATTTCAATCAAAGGGATAAGATATCAACTTCCATAAATGGAAGGGAAAAATCCTTGCTCAACTTATCCATTAATAACATGTCATTCGTGACGCACCCAACGTACCCTACTTCTCACCAATATAGGGAGTGACAGTTTTCGTCAGTAAATCAAAGTGCACAAGTCGTGACACACATTAATGATAATTTTAAAAGTCTAAGGAAAATTACACACGTTCGCATATAGTAATATTTGATGATACCAAAACATGCAGAATTCCTACTGGTGGGTATGCTCTCATAATCTCCCATCTTGGTGATTACCAAGTGTGAACTTTATGAAAAGAAGTCCCATCTGCTTACGAGTACTTGCACCTGACGATCTATGTACTATGTGTTCCATCATGGTATGACATCCAACAGCATAACTATATTTAAGAATATTTTCATAGCAGTTCAAGGTTCTCATCATAGTGAGGAATTGATATGACCTTATTAATGCGAAAAATACTCTAGGACATTATTACATTATAGTCATGCAGAACAATGAACAATATGTAATAATATATTTAATATGTAAATACATTAAATAATCATACAATCAAAGTACAAATAGTTGGTTCTAGGACAACAACTCTAACAAACTCTCACTTGGACTAGAGCCAACTGCCTATGGCTTTCAGTCCGCTAGACCTCACATGATGATCATGTTTCTGCTTGGTCAAAGCTTTAGTCAAGGGGTCCGCTATGTTATCTTCCATGGAAATACTGCTCGCTGCAACTTCACATCTCTAAGAAAAATCCCTCAAGAGATGATACTTCCATAGTATGTGCTTCATCTGCTAATGTGACCTTGGCTCTTTTGCGAGAGTCACCGCTGCAGTATTATCACAATAAAGTGTGATGAAATCTTTACTGCTGGTACTACATCCAACTCTTGGATGAATCTCCGCATCCAAACTTCTTCTTTAGCTACCTCAAAATCTGCAATGTACTCAGACTCTGTTGTAGAATATGTGACCACACCTTGTTTTGAGCTCTTCCAGCTCACATCACCTTCATTCAAAGTGAAGATGTATCCCGTTTACGACTTCATGTCATCTTGATCAGTCTGGAAACTAGAATCTGCATATCCTCCGATGACTAGTTCCTCGTCTCCTTCATAAAGTAGGAATATATACTTAGTACGCCTTAGATACTTAAGGATGGTCTTGACTGTCATCCAATGGTGGTCACCTGGATCAGCTTGATATCTTCCTACCACACTCAATGCGTAGGTGACATCTAGCCTAGTACATAGCATAGCATACATGACTAACTCAATCGCGGATGCATATGGAACCCTTGTCACTCTCTTTCTTTCCTCATGCCTCTGAGGACACATTTTCTTGGAAAGATGAATGTCATGTGACACTGGAAACAATCCCCTCTTAGATTGTTCCATACTAAATCTCTTCAGTATTTTGTCAATGTATGTACTTTGACTTAAACCCAACAATCTCTTGGATCTATCATGACGGATATTGATCCCAAGAATATATGTTGTCTCGCTCAAGTCCTTCATGTAGAATCATGTATTCAACCATGTCTTAACAGACCATAAGACTGGTATTTCGTTTCTAATAAGTAATATGTCATCAGCATATACTATTAGAAAAATGACTACGCTCCCACTAAACCGTTTGTAGAGACGAGACTCACATTCGTTCTTTATAAAACCAAATTCCGTTATGACTTCATCAACACAAATGTTTCATGACCCGGATGCTTACTTTAATCCATAAATGGATTTTTGCAACTTGCATATTTAATTGGTATTCTTTATAGTCGCAAACCCTTCAGGTTGTGTCATATAGACATCTTCCTGAAGGTTCCCATTAATGAAGGTTATTGGACATCCATTTGTCAAATCTCATAGTCATGGTAAGCAGCAATGACCAATAGAATTCTAATAGATTTTAGCATCGTAGCTGGTGAAAGGGTTTCGTCGTAGTCAATTCCTTAACATTGTTTGAACCCCTTTGCAACCAATCATGTCTTATAGGTACTGATTTGTCCTTCCATGTCCAGTTTCTTCTTGAATACTCATTTGAAACTAGCAGGCTTTACATCAACTGGAAGATCTACCAAAATCCAAACTTGGTTTTGGTATATAGAATCCATTTCAGAATTCATGGATTCTTGCCACTTGGAAACATTTGTGTCACTTATTATTTCCTTGTAGGTTAGAGGATCATTATTATCAACTAATAATGAGTCACCATCCTCGGTAACTAGAAAACGGTATCATCTCGGTTCTCTAACATCTCTTGTACTCCTACACAGTACTTGTGTCTCTAGAACAGATCTTTCTTACATGGGGATTTATGGAATCAGCTCTTATACCAACTCTAGTGTACCTTGAACCTTGACTTCATCGTAATCTATCTCGCTCCCACTCTCTTTTAGAGATGTGCTCCCTCTCAAGGAATATGAAGTGTCTTTCCACTATAACCTTTTTGTCTGAGGGTTCGTATAAGTAATATACCCTTGTTTCCTTAGGGTATCCTATAAAGGTACAGCTTGTGCCTCAGGGTGCAAGTTTGTTACCTGAATAGGTCTTAACAAATGCTTCGCTACCCCACACATGTAAATTCAATAACATGGCTTTTCTTCCACACCAAAACTCATATGGAATACCATTTATCGATTTAGTTAGTACTTGGTTTAGTATGTGTGTCATTGTTTGTAACGCATATCCCCAAAAGGATAATGGAAGATTTGCATGACTCATCATTGATCTCACCATGTCCAACAAGGTGTGGTTCCTCCTTTCGCTTACACCATTCCACTGAGGGGTGTAAGGAGGAGTGAGTTGGCATAGGATCTCAAACTCCCATAAGTAATCAATGAAGTCTTAATTAAAATATTCTCCACCTTAGTCTGAGTGGAGTTTCTTAATATTCTTACCAAGATGGTTCTCAAATTTATTCTTGAATTCCTTGAACTTGTCAAAAGAATATGACTTATACCTCATTAAGTAGATATATCCACATCTACTAAAATCATCAGAAAAATTTATGAAGTATGAATAGTCACCCCTTGCTTCAACTAGAAATGGTCCACACACACATCGGTATGAACCAATTCAAGAAGCTCTTTGGCTCTTTCACCTTTCCCACTAAATGGGGTTTTGGTCATTTTTCCTTGTAAACATGTGTGACATACACCAAGTGGTTTTAGTTCGAAAGAATCTAAATATCCATCTTGATGTAACTTTGTCAAGTGTTTCTCATTTACATGACCTAACTGGTGATGCCAAAGTTGGGTGTGGTATGAATCATGTGAAGTAGTTTCGTTATCAATTGTCATTACTTGGTTTGTGTAATCCAACACGTAAAGACCGTTATATAAATGTGTCTTACCAAAACAAATGCTATCTTTATAAAAGAAGCAACATTCATTTCTGAATTTTTAGAAACAAATACAATAGAAAGTCTAGCTCTGTTGAAGCAACATTCATTTCTTGAATATACTTGGTTCCTGTATTTGGATGCATATGTGAGCACCACAGGCTGTATCTAATACCCAATTTATAAAAACAGATAAATTGCACTCGATAACAAACGCACTTGAAGCTTCCCCTTACTTCTTTAACTAGGTGCAATTTTCCTTCCAGGGGCCCTTCTTGTCACATGCGAAACAAACAACTTCATGTTCCCTTTTATCCCCCTTGATCTTCCTTTTCTTGGAAGGGCATGAAGAATATTTGGGCTTAAAGCTCTTCATCTTCCCTTTCCTCTTATTCACCATAAGGATAGAAGACTTTTCGCGCTTCATGTCTTTGTCCACTTGGCAAAGGATGATAAGAAGATCTGGTAGAGACTTATCAATGTTGTTCATATTAAAATTCACAACAAAACTAGAGAAGCTATGAAGGAGTGATGTGAGAATGAGATTGGTACCTAGTTCTTCGGGGAGTTTAAACCATAGATACTCCAGACGTTCAATGTAGCCAATGAGCTTGACTACATGAGGCCCAGTTTGAGCACCCTCTCCAAGCTTACTCTGAAAGAGTGCCTTTGAGATCTCAAAATGTTCCTATCTTTCTCTCTCCTGGTAAAGAACACGAAGGTTCTCAAGCATGCTATAGGCATCCATGTTTTTGTGAAACTTCATGAGTTCACTAGACACTAATGATAACATCAAACATTGAACATCGACTACATCGTTCATATTTTTCTGTAGACCAGGAACTCTTCATCACTCACCTCTAGGGCAGGCAGATCAGGTAATGAGGACTCCAACACGTAAGATTTCCATTCATGGCGTAGAATGACCTGAAGGCGTCTAAACCATTCCTGGAAGTTACTGTTGGTGAGGATGTTGTCTTTATCCAGTATTTATCGCAGGGATAGTGTGTTTAACAAGTTTGTCATTTTTATTCTGCAATTAAAAGAGTAGATAATTAGAACTTTTTTTATTACATTTTATAAGAAATAATAAATTAGTTTTATTAAGTCTCCCATAATTTTATCAAGTCTCAATGGCCCTCACCATTGAACTCGGAATGTCTGGTTGCTTGGACATTCTAGTCAACCCCAATAAGGGTTGACAACTACGGGCTTGCGGCTCCTTGATCCGTTGAGTGGACTCCTCAATCCTGAAATTCTGACTTGGATTTCCTCAACACTTGCCTCCAATATTACACCAAGTCTAGCAAGAGCTACTCCTCTTGATGTAATATGGTTAAGTCAACCCAGAACTTTCATAAGGTCTTAGTCTGACTTAATTTTTTATTGAGGTATTTTTATCTCTTATGTGTAAATTGCTTATTATCTTTATCACATGCTTGTTAATATTAAGTGGAACTTACTTAAGTAATTAACCATGTCTTGATAAAATTTACGCATAAGTCTGATTTATTTTAGTTTCATCTTGCATGCTTGTTTAATTCATTAATTATGTGATCGCGACAACACGTCCATAATGATAAACCATGCAACTAACAGAAATAAAGTAAAGTAAAGGGCATGATCATGGGTTTTTCTAATGGTTAGTTTATCTAGCGGTTGATAAACTAACTCTGGCATAGGGGAGAAACACCTTGAACCTTTTGGGTTCTTGTTTTCAGCTTTCCACATGTCTGCCTTTGTATCTTCTAAGATTGGTTTCATCTTGGCTTCAACTTGAACCGCCTCTACTAGTTTGGGTGCTTCATCCATTATATATGTTTTTTAACTCACACGTAGGTGGGGTAAAATGAGGGTTTACATAAAAGAAATCATGGGCACACGGGCCCTACATATTAATGAGGAGTGATGGCTCGCAGGCCAATAATTTAATTTAACAAATAAATTAAAAAAAAACTAATCGCATACAAAGGTTCGGTGTAACTCATGATCATCCACATACATGTAATGAATTACGCAATTAATAAAACTAGCATTCAATTCTTTAATCGTTCTCATCAAGACAAATCGTGCTCGAATCGATTGATTATTATCTTTAATTAATCAATCATTTTATCTTAATTCCTTTTTTTGAATTTCCTTGAGATTCTCATCCTTGTACATAAATGTACCTTGGAGGTAACCTGGTGAATACCTGTTTGAATCTACCCAACATGTATTATATTCATATATTGTTTCTCTTCTGCCATATGGCATACATGATGCTTCAAAGCATAGAGTAACAACTTGTAGTACGATTTATACATGATAAGTAGTTTTGAACATTACGCAAATATTAAAGTTTTAACTTTGTGTAATTTGGTAAAGTACACGGCGTGTATTTCTGACTACACTGCATGTACTACCTTCACCGTCTTTCCCGAAGTACACGTCTAGGGACTCGACATGTGAGGTGTACTTCGGATATTTCGGAGTACGCGGCGTGTACAGTGGGATACACGTCGTGTTGTCTCCGCGTTACACAGTTATAGGTCGGCTCAATCCATGTATGGGATACACGGATTGGCCGCTGACCCAAAGGGACTACACGCTGTGTCCAGTAAGTGTGTCTATCTGTCCCAGTCAACACGCAGTGTAAAATTAATTACCCCACGTGTAATAAATGCACATGGCTTGAGTAATTGTCAAATTACTCCTGATGCGTTGAACACGACTACACGGCGTGTAGTCTGGATTACACGGCGTGTATGACAGAGAACGCGACGTGCAAGTTCGAACACATGGCGTGTACTTTCGTGTCACCTAGACAGAATCGTCGACGCCTCCTGATGAGTTCCTCACTTTAATTTTAATCCAAAAATTATTCGCTTCTGTTAGATCTACGAGAAGCGAAAGAGAAAGAACAGATCTTGAAATCCAAATTACAAGAATGATTAACCTTGAATTGATAAACTAAATTATTAAATCGTAAATCATTGACGAATTATTAAAATAATTATAAACGATGATGTGACACCCTATGATACCACTTGAAGGATCCAAACGCAGCGAAAGCGTGGTGGTTGGCATCAGCAAATCTAAGTGTGTGAATCGTGACATGCATTAATGATAATCTTAAAGTCTAAGGACAATTACACACGCTCACAGATAGGAATATCTGATGACATCAAAACATGCGGAATTCATACTAGCAGGTATGTTCTCATAATCTCCCCTCTTGGAGATTAGCAACTGTGAACTTCATGAGAAAAAGTATCATCTGCTTACGAGTACCCGCACCTAATGGTCTGTATACTATGTGTCACATCATAGTATGTCATCCAACCACATAACTATATTTAAGAATATTGTTATATCACTTCAAGGTTTTCATCATAGGGGGAAACTGTTATGTCCTTATTAATGTGACAAATACTTTAAGACATTATTACATTATAGTCATGCAAAACAATGAATATGTAATAAGATATTTAATATTTGAATACATTAAGTATTCATGTAATCAAAGTACAAACAGTTGGTTCTAAGACACCAACTCTAACAATATATGTGTCATTGATAGGTTCTCTCATGCGTTCATAGTGTATTCATCTGGATGGTTTATATGTTTTGAGCTTAACAAGTAGATTCCAGTCAAATCCTGGTGAAAGACATTGGACCATAGATAAGAAAAAAATCATTATTTATTTGTACCATTGCCAAAAGAGTTATAAGATGGATTTCAAAATTTTAAGTAGTTCTAGCTCTAGGTAACATATGAGTAGAGTACAATTAAGTAGAATGATCTTGCAAATAAGCACTTTGAAAAATCCAACCAATATTAATAGGTTCAAAATGCGCAGATCCTTACACGGCCTAGCAAAAATGTAATCAAAATGACATTACGAAATTAAAAAATCCAGCGGCATAATTTATTTTAAATCCAATCTTCAAGTGAGAGATACATCCACAGACTTTAAAAAGGTGTCAGTAAAAAAGTCAAAAAAACGGAAAGTCTACAACAGCATTTGTCAAAAAGATGGAAAAAAACAGGACGTTGCAAATGCTGAAAATGTCAACATCTTTTCATGTGCAAAACATGAATGGGTTCACTTATAAATCGAGTACCCTCCAACACATGCCTTAATCCATTAAACCCCCTCCCCACGATTCTAAGTCCATCAATAACCAACAAAATCCAAATGAGTGATTTTTGAGATGGTAGCGAAGCTAAGTATAGGACTCTGAGCCCGGCTGGTTTGTTGCAACCATTCCCAATTCCAGACCTGGTTTGTTTGAAAATGTGAATTGTGTCAGCGAAGCTAAGTATTGGACTCTGACCCTGGCTGGTTTGTTGCAACCTCTCCAGATTTCGGACCTGATTTGGGAGGAAATCTCTATGGAACTCATCTATGGACTTCCGAAATCTCAATGCTTTGAAGTGGTCCTAGTTGTCGTCGATCAGCTTTCAAAGTATGTCCACTTCTGACCACTGAAACATCCTTACACAATCAAAGACGTGGCAGAACTTTTCAAGAAAGAAATAGTCGGGCGACATGGAACGCCTAGTGCTGTCGTCAGCGATTGAGATCCACCGTTCACAAGCCTCTTTTGAAAAGAGTTGTTCAGGTTACATGGTACTACACTTAAGATGAGTTCTCCGTACCATCCACCAACATATGGGCAGACCGAAGTTGTGAACATAGAAGCTTATTTGTAGGGTTTTTCTTCAGAAAAACCTCGACACTAGAAGCTTATTCATGTAGTGGGGCCCACACGAACCCAAACCCTTTCACCTCCCCTCAACTCCCTTAAACTCCCCATTAACACCCCCTTTATTTAATTTGACAACACCTCTCATTTATTAATTGACACCTCTTTTGAATCAATTTGAATTGCATGGCAATTCTATTAAAATTGGGGAGCCTTAATATTATATTTGGTAGACAAATATTTGGTGGTGGAGCCTTTGGAGATTTGGAGGAGAGCTTCATCCCTCACCAACGAAGAACACGAGGAATGATATCCTCTCGACGATCGAGGCAATAACGTGAGGCGACGCTCGTGAGGAACGCCTTCATCCTTTCTTCTTCCTCTGTGTCAAGGGAGAAGACACCGCTCGCGAGGAACATCGTCTACGACAACGACTTCCAACGTTGACGGGAGGACACCGTGCTCCGCGACGCCGTCTTTCGCGACGTCCGACTACCGCGACGCTCGTCTTCCGCGGCTCGTCGACGAACGAACCTCAATTACGAGGTAGGGGGTTTGATATAATTTTAAGTGAATGAAATTACATCCCGTCCTTGGTGAATGCTTGTTTTGTCTTCGGCCAATTGATATCGCCTAACGCGGAGGGCACGGGCCGAACGAACACGGCCCGACGACCCTCCGATGGTTCTTGACTATTTTGGTGGCGGCAATCAGAGGCGATGGCGACCGGAGGAAGCAGCGGCCGTGTGTCG
Organism: Viscum album; assembly: GCA_963277665.1. Lineage (NCBI taxonomy): Eukaryota > Viridiplantae > Streptophyta > Magnoliopsida > Santalales > Viscaceae > Viscum > Viscum album. The sequence goes on along the minus strand of OY728166.1, from coordinate 1,498,566,560 downwards.
GCCGCATAGAGAAGAATCGCGGCCCGCATCCGCACGCCACTCGGTCGAAGAAGAACCGGCTGGCTAAAGTCGGTCGGGCCGAAGGAACTGTGGCGCCACGAGGGCGTCGCGCTGCGGAAGAACCAGCTGGTCGTAGCCGACTGGACAGGGAGACCGCGGCGCCACAAGGGGTGTCGCGCTGCAGAGGACCGCGAGCCGCTTCGGCGGCGAACCGGTCGGCCGCTTGACGGCCGGGTTGATGGAGGTTGCGGCACCCGCAGGTGCCGCTCGCGCCGGGGGGTCGCGCCACGCCAGGCCGGGTCGGGCCGCGCCCCGCCGAGCCGGGTCGCCCCACGCCGGGTCGGGCCGCGCCCCACCGGGCCGGGCCGACCCCTTGTCGGGTCGGACCAACCAAACCGGGCCGGGCCGACCCGCCAACCCACTGGGCTTGACAGGCTGGGCCCGATTCACTTAAACATGAATAACTTTAAGACCGCGCATCCGATCGACGTGCCGTCTGCGGCACTGGGACCCTCGTGACGAAGCGGTCCTTTTGCAATACTCTAAGTGAGTTTTGGATGACTTTGGAAAACAGCCGGGTTTGGAACGAGCGTATTTCCAACCGCACCCCTGAAACGAAAATGCTAATAACTCTCAGATCGGGCGTTCGATTGACGCGCCATCTGTCGCTTTGGGTTTCTTTTGACGAGACGGAACTTAGGGATACATCAACTCTAGACTTCGTGATGGTTGATGTATCGACCCCTTGGCTCGAGGAGCGGACCCTCCCGGAATCGAGCGTGCTGTGTGCGGAAAACCTAGAGCTGGTTGCGACTGCGACGACAACCGTACTGAAATCCTCCGTGGGTTCGACGACGACGACAACTGTACTGGAATCCTCCATGGGTTCGACAGTGATGACTACTGTACTTGTATCCTAAGTGGGTCCGACAGTTTGACTTCTGTTCTTGTATTCTGAGTGGGTTCGACAGAGTAGCTGGTCTAGTATCCTACGTGGGTCCGACAGCTTAGCTGGTCTAGTATCCTACGTGGGTCCGACAGCTTAGATGAATCAGTGACTACATTTGATCATCTCTATCGCTATACGCAAGATGTATACCTGTGTGAGCTGAGTCTTGACTTACAATCATTATCATCGATGTGTTTCACTTACTATCCTGTGTGGACTGGGTTGTGATTGGACTCGAGAGTTGGAGTCGAACTGTGATTGATAACTTAGGTATATGTATGGCCATATACCTAAGTAGAGTTGGTTGATACTTCGTGATTGTATCCTTCTTTTGTGGTTTATCCTTCGTGGATTCTGGGAGACTTTCAGGGATCTCGGGGTCCCTACTGAGTATCGTGTACTCACCCCTGCACGGGCTACGCTCGCACTACGTTGTGTTGGATGCAGACGACGAACACCACTGATCGAGGTGGAGACTTGTGGAGCTGGACGGTACCCGGAGGTGGATCACTTGGTGAGACGTACACGGAGCGGACGGTCGGACCTGAGGTGTTGAGGAGGCCATCTGTACCCACCATTCAAGTGGAATTTCCGGATGACGACTCAGTGGTTGTTGTTTTACTTTACTGCAGTTGTACTGTACTTACTGTTGGGCTTGTATTTTCGGCCCCTTTCCTTTCAGCACTTACTTTTGTATTCAGTATTACTTAGTGCTTACTTCTGTTGCGTACTCTATTGTGTTGTTTACTTTTATAAAGACAATGTTTTCCCATTTAATGGGATT